>OLKM01000336.1:220675-244927 GCA_900291075.1 Melanogrammus aeglefinus
GACGACGATAACATTGGGTTGACCGAGGATGGGTTTAATGCCTCTGTTGATATCCATGTTTCAATCTCTGGTAGGTGGAGGAATGCCTTGGCTGGAATACTGATCAGTACGAGCAAATCTGCAAAATGTGTGTTTTTCCTGGAAACCAGTTTGAAGGAATTATAGTCAGAAGGACAGCTTGGATTTCAAAGAAGCCTTGCACCCCCACCAAAAATGCGTATTAGCATTGGCATGGCTGTGTCTTTGTGCATGCGGTATGCACTTACCCACGTGTTTCCATTGTCCATGAACTTATCTTGCCTTTTTTCCTTGGGTTTTTATTTGATGTGCTGATGCTGCAACTCTCTACTGCAAAGGCAGAGAGTGGGAGAGAGGAAAAAAACCGAAAAGAGGAGAGAAAGTAAAGCAGGGAGGACTGTCTAAGGGACATCTGGGGAAACAGGGAATTAGGAATTGAAGCACAAAGCTTTGTACATCGCTGTTACAGGACGAGCTGAATACTAGGTGTGTGTGTGTGTGCGCGCATTCGCTCTCACAAACGAATGACGTCGATGACACGTCTGTTGACAGCAAGTTCCCTTCCGTGTCAGTCAGCCGCTTAGCGTAGACATGCGACTGTGCTGTTAGCGAGGATCAAAGATCAGTGTTCCTTCCTGTCCAGAACAGACCTTGCATGGCGCCCTCCTCCTGGGCGCCATGTTGGGGGTGCGTCCAATCGGCACCCTCAACTTAACGTCGCTTCTTGCAATGGCTTATCTGCCTCGTTACAGCAGAACATCTCTTTGAAATTGTTTAACAGACTAATTAATTCTGTCCAGCCACCCCACTCCCTTCCCATCCAAATCGCTGTGGTAATTGCTTTGGTGTAAATACTAGGGGGGGGGGGGGGGGGTGCTGTATATGTCAATCCCCCCCCACCCCCCCTCCAACAGTAGACTTGGTGCCATTAGGGATCAAAGACCCTGACTTCCTCTGCCTTATCTCCCCATCAGACAGAGGAGCTGTTGTCAGGCCATTCCGGCGACAGCACCCAGCCGCATCCTGCACTGTCCTAGGAATGCCCCCCTGCTGTTCAAGGCGATTACTGGAACAGAGCTGCAGGTTGCCCCAACACACAATAACCCCAACATGTTAGACCCTTTGTTCCTCTGCTTCTTCAGCATACTGTTTGGTCCTAGGGCAGACAACATAAAACATCAAGCGTCTAATGCTCAGAATGCAAGATTGAAAACGTCAGCAGAGCGTTTATTGTATTTCTTTGATGCTACATGATATATCATTGCCGTTTGCATCTACGTTGCAAGTGAGTGCACCTAAACACAGTGGAAACTGACTGCTTTGCTATTTCACTGAGCGCTTGTGTGTGCCTATACCCAATCGTGAACTTTTGGGATTGACTGTACAACGTCAACAGGTGATTGACAAAGTCACCCACTTCATCACATTGTGTGTGTGAATGTGTGTTTCCGCATCAGTGGGGCTTTTTATAGCACTGTGTTTTTGTGCACAACCCTAGGAGGCCCATGTTTGGCTGCTGTACGTTGCCTGCATAAATAAACCCTGTTTACCTCCGATCCTCCTGCTCACACACACAGCACATTTACTCACCCCACTATTTATTCAGGCTTCCATCAGTCTCGTCCTTCTCTCCCCTCGCCAGCATGGCTGCTTCATCTCCTTGTTCACACAGTTCTTACCGAGATGTTTTAACTCTTGTTAACCCCGCTGTCAGTCTGAAGCAGAGCATGGAAGATAACTTCTAGATGTACTTTGTTAATCCCAGATGAGAAATGTGGGTTAAATTAAAAATAGATTTTGTCAACTAACATTGGAAAATCGCAAATGTATGTATTGACCGTGTTAGAAGTCAAAATTCAAACACAACATTGAGTTGAGGTCGACATATACGGTCAATAACAAAACCTTGTCGGTCACCCGTATATATTATGGGACATCTCGGGATGTCAGAGGTTTTGAGAACATCAGAGATTCTAGCGGCCGGTTTTCTCTGCGTCTTGGTTTGACACCGTGGGTTGGGTATCGGATGTAGGACCTCCATGCGGGGCCCATGGGTGTGTGGGAGTCTTGTCTGAGTCTCGCTTGCCCTTCTGTCTGAGTTATGTGAATCCTTTTCTTTCATCCACATCTATTTTTACCCTTTCTCTTATTATTTCTACATTCTCTCTTCTTTGCTCCTCTGCTGCTTCTTCGGGGTATGGAGGAAACTTAAGTTGCGAGCGCGAGATGCATTACTCCCGATCTCAACGTTTCTCCCCAAGCCTCCAGGGTTTTGTTGCTAGCACAATTTGTAAAGTTTAGTCGTATATATCTTTGCTGCTCCTGCCTGTCTCCAGTAGACATAATGCCATTTTCCACGGCCTCTTCCATCACTGGTGTCTCATTCTCTTGTCACCATGGAAATCGTCCTGTTGATATTCACGCCCCGATGGAAGAACAGGAAGTGGGCTAAAAGTATCTGGGGCGATTAAAAAAAAAAACAGCAGAGCAAGTGAGCGATCAGACGTGACAAAACTGGACCGGCGCTAGTGGGTTTACTGAGATTCTGGAGGGGGTAAACATGAAAGCAAAAGAAAAAGAGGGACAGGGACAGAGAGTCAAGGCATGGAGCTGTCCATCGTGGCGTCCATCTTGGTGAGGCGGTTGGTTTCTTTGGCGGGCGGTGGCGGCGGCGGAGGAAATGAAAGTCATTACTGTCGGAGCGGACTGAGCTTCATGGCCCAAACGGGATTAGACGGAGCATCCGACATTGTTTCTATACGTCGGCAGACTTAAAAGCCAAGCGCAAAATGGGATTAAAAACGAAGGAAAAAAGACCAATAAATAACCTTCGCTGAGCCACTGCCACCCCCTAAACCCCCCACCCCACTCGCACACTCTCTTTCTTTCTGCCTTCACACACAAACCATCCTCACACCTCTTCTCTGCGTCACCCATTCTCTTCATAAACTGTTTCGAGCTCTCACACACCCGCCTGTCTCCTCCTGCTCCTCACACCCCCTCCCCCAACCCCGCCTCCATCACAGCTCTCTCCTCTCGTCTTCTCTCTTGCTCCGTCGCTTTCAGGTTAGAGCCAGCCCTCGCACACTCACACTTTCCTGCTGCCTGAAGAGTTCAAAATTCGAACTTCACTTCCCTCAAATTAAACCTTTGAGCACTGTCTTCTCTCACTCCTCCCCTCTCCACTTCTCATCCTCTCCCTCACTCACAACTCTGTCTGTCTGTCTGTCTGTCTGTCTGCCTGTCTCTGCTAATGCTCTCTCCTCCCCTTGCACTGGTTGGAAACAGCCCCATAACAAGCCTTGTGAATTGTTGCCCTTCCTTAACTTTTAAGGGTATTATGCACCATGTCCAACTTCAAAGAGCGTCTTAACTTCCACACTTTAATTGTATCGTCTCCAGCTCTCAGTGTGTGTGCCATCTGATTCTGCTGACGGCTGCACTTCTGCTTCCTCTCATCCTCCTACCCCTCCTTCGCCTCCTCTTTGTGGCCCCTGTCCGGTTTCACAGACACACACACACACACACACACACACACACACACACACACACACACACACACACACACACACACACACACACACACACACACACACGCACACACACGAGCCTCTCATCGGCTCCTTGCTCTCTTCAGTGGCCATTGTCCCTCTGTTGTCACCTACTTTGAGAGGAGAGCGTTCATTTCCTCTCCTGACAGTCACTGGTTGCCAAGGGTGTGTACACACAAAACAACGCCCCCATCCCCCCCTCTCCCATTTCTCCCCCACCACACATACTCACTTCTCACCCCCTGCCCTAAATTGACCGGCAACTTTTCTCTTTATCTTCTCCCCCCTCTGTGTCTATATGTCTGTCTGATGGTCCTCTCTCTCTCTCTCTCTCTCTCTCTCTCTCTCTCTCTCTTCTCTCTCTCTCTCTCTCTTCTCTCTCTCTCTTCTCTCTCTCTCTCTCTCTCTCTCTCTCTCTCTCTCTCTCTCTCTCTCTCTCTCTCTCTCTCTCTCTCTCTGATAGTCTAACCCTCTCTCTTTCTCTCTGTCTCTCTCATGCTCTCAGCATGAGTGTATGGTCGCTCTTCCCTCCTCATGGCCCTGGTTGATAATTGCCGTAAGCCTCTCTCTTGGTTTCATTTTCCGTTGTCCTCCCCCCAAATTCTTGGCTCTTGCTTGAGATAAAGGGATGAGCACTTCAAAGGGGCCTGCAAAGAGTTTAACCCCAATCTGAGAGGAGCAGCACACAATACTCTAATGGAGAGCAGTTACTGATCACAGACCTAAACGATGCCCAGAGAACTGGAAGGGCTAAGGCCTATGCACATGACGCACGTACGCACAGGACATCTGAGCGTTTATGACCACTTCTGCGGTGGTCAGTAGTTGTTTGGAAAGGCTGCAGTGTGCTCCTCGGGGCCGAATACTCCTGGCCAATCAGAACGCAAGTAAGGCCCGGAGTAGTTGGACGGAAAGAATTTCCTTCGGTTTTGTTTAGATTATTTTATGAAACATGGCTTTCTAAGGTTACTATGGTTTGACTAACTGAAATACACTGAGGGGTCGTCCACCAAATGAATCACAGCGGCTCTTGATTGTTTGCACAGAACCTTTTTTAGAGGGGATGAGATTGGTGTGAGGAGGTGTTGGAGGTGATTGTAGAAGTGGGTTGTTGGGTTGGGTGGTGTTTGTGGTGGGCTGGGGTGCTGATGTGTTCATTTGGTGGCGGTGAGGGTGGTGTTGTGGGGCTCATAGTGGTAGTTAAGGTAGTGGTGGTTTTGGAGAGTGTGGAGGTGGTGGTGCTAGTCGTGGTGTATATTGGCCCTTGTTTCTATACAGGAGCACTTAAAATGGTCTTATTTGATTAATGTTACATACTGTAATGATTAACGCACAATTGGTCTCATATCTTCATTGTCAAATTCACTTATTTTAAGTCGCTTGGACAGAAGTGTCGGCTAAATAAATGTAATGTTATTTTGGTGTTGGCTTGAAGGTGGGGGCATGCACATTAGAGAGTCTTATTGAACTCGATGATGATTTATGCTGCCCGTGTCTATTTATGGTTCTCTTTGTAGTGTGTGTGTGGGTGTGTGTGTGGGGAGGGGGGGGGGGGGGGGGGGGGGGGTTGAATTTGACCTGTCTGTAATAACATCTTCTCCGACCAGGGGGACGGCTACAGCCCATAACCTCACTCCTCCACTCTGCCGAGCACTCATTCTTCTGCTCTCTTTAAAGGCTTTTTTTATGGAGCCCAAGAGCCTAGGATTCCTTTGGTCCAGGGGCCGGACAGGTTCTAGGGGTCAGTTCCTGGAGGCAGGCAGGGAGCGGACTTCCTTGGTGGTGGTGGAGGTGGTGGTGTTTGGTGGAGGTTGTGATGGTTGGGGGTGGGGGGTGGGGGGTGGGGGCGGGGTAACAACCCTAATATCAAAGAACCCCTGAACTGGACATGAAGGGCCCAACTGGCCCCTTGGTACCGGCAGGGGGTACACAGCGTTGCCAGGGAAACGGTTTCACCCTGGTGTGTTTACTGTCAGAGGTCGACCCAGGCCCTGGAAAGTAAACAAAGACTGACATTGTCTGGCTAGCATTCTTTTATTGGTCTATGGTCGTGGCCTGAGTCTGTGTAGTGCTCTGGAGTCAGACTGAAACACACTAGCTCCATGGTAGCCTCATCCACTATATACTCTGTGCATTTTAATGTCAGATGATTTATCTTAAATGGATGATATAGCAATGCTTTGATGCAGGAACACAAAGTGAATGTAAATATGTGAAGAGAAATCATGTTTGGGTTTGATGCCATGCACTCCATTAGTACAAAACTATTTTTGATCCGCTTGATGTAAAGCTGTGAGAACATTTCAGGGTAACTTTTGGCTAAACAACAATCAAAGAGTTATACCTGTTCTTTTATGTATTCTACGATTGAATACAACTGTCTGTTGAGACAACATGGCCGCTAACATTCATGCATACACACTCACACACGCACAAATACAAACACACATAAATACACATAAACACACACACACACTTACACATTTTATTTGAACAGTGAAGAGGCTACAGTTGAACAGAGCAGAATAAAAAACATTAACATTGTCTATAGACATAACCTTATGTAGATAATATTATTACTAGTTAATAGTCTCCAAAGTCTGACATATAGGCTTTATCCAGTTGCTATTTTTTATTACTTGTATATGTGTTATTACATGGTTATAACTTGGTTATTTTAGTCATGGCTCATTGCCATGCCAGTTAAGAGCCCAGTGTACTGAAGAAGGAAAGAGGAATGTATAAATATCTTTGGATCTCTCTGCCCTGTTGCTTGACGATAGTTCCAGAATCCAGGATAATAAAGCGCCCTTAAATCCCCGTGCGTATTCACATATGCATTCATATGCCCATGTGGCCACGGGTTGGAGCTGTAGAGTGTTCAGATAGGTTTTTATCCATCCACCTTTATGTCTATGTACGTACGGGTGTCTTATGTTTTAACACATATTTTTGTGACATATTTCCTTTTTTGTTTTGGGTACAGCAATTATGCGTGGGAAAACTGGAGCAACTGAAAAATCCGTTGGACTCGAAGGGGTTAATCTCTAAACTATGTGGATCTTAAAGAAAATAAAAGAACCCTGCGACTTTAAAGTTGATGTAGCAACAGAGGGATTGCAGGGATAATGCTATTGGGACGGCAGATCAGTTACTTCTGACGTCCCGAAGCCTCCGGGAGTTGGCTCAAGATTGCTTGTCTTTGATAAGGTCCTTGCAACTTAGTAGAAACTTTGTGATCTGTGAAAAGCGCTCCGAAGACACGCAAACCTTTACTTCAAAAAATACACGGCATCGCCTAAATACACCACATTGCAAATGTATTCAGTTGTGAGTGAATAATTTATTTCCAGAGATCGTTTTGCCCTCTTTTTGTATTTTTTTAGCGCATTGGAAGAGTGATTGTTTTCTACATAGCTTTCGGGACTCAGCAGTCGGTTGCTTACTTTGAAGTGCGCTGTTCCCTTCCCTCCCGTTCAGTTCACGTTGGAGTCGCCTTCAGGAGAGACCTGCCGTACGGCAGCTTGATACGTTCGGGCAGAAAAAGCGATATGTTTCCCCCCTCCGAACGAACCAACGATAACATTATTTTCTCCGTGTAACCGTCTTCTAAACTGAATGGACTTGTATGCGGATTCGCGCCTTGGATACACCAACTGTGGATTATGGTATGTTTTTGTGTGGATACCAAACCGGAGTGTTTTTTGAGGAGTTAACTCATGGATCGATGGTAAGTTACCAGAGTGTGCGCTTCTGCGCTGGCCCCGTTCGAGTTGCTTTGATGTGCTGCTGAAATGCTTTGAAGTCGTGTAATAAATGAACTTTTCATAACGCGCTTCCACAACGCTTTGATTGTATATTTGTATGTCTTCTTGCATTTACGAACATTTTAAAATGCTCTATAGGGATGAAATGCTCTTTTTTTGACAAGTGCTTATTTCGACCGAATACTTTCTTTGGAATTCCTCTCCCCCCCACCACCACCACCACCACCCCCCCAACACTACTTCTGAGACTTTTCTGTGTAGGACTTAGTTGGCGTACTGGTCTTAAACGACGGTTATTTTAGGGGTATGAATCACTGACACAATATTTTTCTTATGTTTCGCTCTAAATGTATAGGCCTACTGTTTGTAATGTGTGTGTGTATGTTTTACCTAGGCGAAAGGAGATTTGTTCTCCCAAGTTTCCCCGATGTCTATAACAAAATGAGTAGGACTTCAATACGAATATATATCTTACAGAACCGGTTGCAGAGAATAACTAGCAATGTATTTATTATCAGCGTACAGCAAGCATGGCAATCTACTTTGAACTGGAGCGTTTTTACGGTGTATATAATAGCCCAGGCTTGTGTGTTATTTGATAAAGAACAGATAACGCCAATTGCTTGTGAACTCATCGATCTGATGTATCTGAAAGGTTATTTACTTTAACTCTGTCTTACTTTCTGAGCTACAAGTAGTGTGAGGAGAGGCATGTGCTTCAGTTGCCTGATACTGCCATAAACCATTTTCTTCACATTTTGTTCTGCACAACTACTTTGTCCCATATAGTAGGCCTACAGCGATGTCTCTCCACATGGATGTCTACATTCAATGCGATTAAGTGTTGTAAAAACTGCGATAGATTGTGAGTAGTAGCCTAAATGGTCAAATGCCGTGGTGGGTGCGTTGTAGACCTCTGATTGCGGTAGGCTTTGTAATACAGTATTGACGAAAAGAGAACATTAGGCTACTACCAATGTATTTAATTGGTTAAATTCCTATGAAAATACCTATTAACCAGAGACGCGTATTTTGTGCCATGCTATGTTAATGAATGATACTTTGATCGTTTTTTTGATGATTAAACACATATCTGTTGGTGGTGTAGATGATCATTTGGCGCATACATTTGTGTTTTACAGTGTAGTCGGATGTTTGCTAAATTGAACAATCGCAAGAAACCCTAGCAGTTCATATTTGTGGGAGCTACTGCAGTATTTGTCTGATTTGGTTTCAGTACAATAGCTTTTGTCTGTTTTCTGTGAAACTGAGCCACGGTCTGGGGAAAAAAAAACCGCTGCGTCGCTGCCTTTGAAGTTGGGGTGGATCTGGTCGTGATTAGATCAATACTTTGTGTTTCAGAGAGAAAACGGACAGACAGAGAGAAGCTCCCCCGCTGACATAAGAGAGTGAGGAGATTACAGTAGAACCCAGAGGAGGCGAGACAACACACGGTTTCTTCGGCCGCCTCCGGAGCCATGAGCCGGGCGCTTACGGACCATATTGCCACTAGTTTCCGTGAAGATGCTCCCCGGCCCCCGGTTCCCGGGGAGGAGGGTGACGCTACGCCCCGCTACCCCGGCAAAGTAGCGACCATGAGACCCCTGGATACCGCCAAGTCGATCCTCCTCCTCAAGTCTCCCGGCTCCTCTGCGAGGAGAAACGAGGACGGTCTTGGGGAGCCCGAGGGGAGCGCGTCTCCCGACTCGCCGCTTTCCCGGTGGACCAAGTCGCTGCACTCGCTCCTCGGGGACCAAGACGGTGCTCTGCTGTTCCGGACATTCCTTGAGCGAGAGAAATGTGTCGACACTTTAGACTTTTGGTTCGCATGCAATGGTTTCAGGCAAATGGACCTGAAGGATAGCAAAACGCAGCGAGTCGTCAAAGCCATTTACAAGCGCTACATTGAGAACAACAGCATAGTTGCCAAGCAGCTGAAACCCGCGACCAAGACCTTCATACGGGACAACCTGAAGAAGATCGACTCGGCGATGTTCGACCAGGCACAGACAGAGATCCAGAACATCATGGAGGAGACCTCGTATCAGATGTTTCTCACTTCTGATGTTTATCTCGAGTACGTGAGGACTGGAGGTGAAAACCCTGGCCACGTTAACCCGAACGGTCTGAGCGACCTGAAGGTGGTTTGTGGATACCTGCCTACGCTGAACGAGGAAGAGGAGTGGAGCTGTGATTTCAAAGCCAAAGCGCTGGTTGGACTATCTTCCAAAGCTCTGAGGGCGACCATGTCCCTGAGGGCGGTGGAGGTCATGGACAAGACATACGGGTAAGAATTACACATGTATTATACCCACAATAGGCCTACGTGCTGATAATGTTCGACTGTAATGTTACATTCAAGTTAGAAATAGATAAGTAGTAAATTATATATACTTGGATGCAGAGAAACTGGCGCGCGTAAAAAAAAAAAAGCCCAAATCTCCGCTTACCAATTAGCAGATTTGTTTTTGCTGGAAGGAAACATATCAACTAGTATTGTAAAGAAATCGCTGACCGACTTACACATCCGCGCGCTCACATTTGATGTAGTTTTTCCTCGCTTAACCACACTCCCTCCCTTCCTCGCCTCGCGCACCCACACTCCCTTCTTCCCTCCCTTCCGCACCTCGCGCAGTCACCCAGCCACACGTTGTTCATCTCTTCTGCTGGCGCGCGCTCCACTGGCTGCACCCGCGCTTCCGCAGCTTTGAAATAGTTCCGCAGATAGAGGGATCGTCTTCTAGGGGAAGTTAGCAGATCAAGCCCGCCTGCCCCGGTCCCCCCAGCCAGCGAATAATAGATTATGGTATTGCTGTGCCATCTCATGAGTGGCTTTTTTCTTTATTTATGTTTTCCTCTGTATCTTATTGTCATCATATAGCCTTATATTGCCATTCTTGTCGCCAGCAACACTGTTACTCAAACTCATTGCTCGACCCTATTACTATCCAGGTTAAAAGTAGAGTTTCTCAAGGATGGCATACAAAGTGGTTATTTACTTGCTATATATCTTTACACCGCATAAATATGGGAAGATAAAGAAATAGTACACTGACTTTGGTTTTACAATGAGACAAACCTATCGTTTCTAGAAGGGATATTCTGTATTATTTTTAATCATTGATGTCAGGTATAGTTCTGAGTGTGTGACTACCGTGACAGTTGGAGCATGAGCAACACCCCCCTTCTCTCCTCTGATTCAGCTTCTCCTTTCATTTAGAAATAGAACAACAACATCCACAGCAAAAAAAGCACCCCCCAAAAAAACAACACAAACGCGTCAGCTACAGTGAATATGACCCCCACCCACCCACAAACACATACACACCCTCGCACAAGCGCACACAAAAACACACACACACTCACATTCCCCCGTTTTTTTCCCTCCTTTCTTTTTGTTTACCACGACTCTCTTCTGATTGCCTGCTCCGCCCCTCCTTCACCGCTTTCATCTTTCCATTGTGAAGAAAAAAATGATGTGATGGGGAAGAGCAATTGGCTGGTTCCAGAGCGAGAGAAAGAGGGAGAAAGAAAGAGAGAGGGGGATTGAAGGAGGAAGAGGGCCAAGAACGAGAGAGGGAGGGAGGGGGAGATTGCAGTTTGAGAGAGACGGAGGGTGGGAGAGAGAGAGAGAGAGAGAGAGATACTGAGGGAGAGTCAGAGAAGAATGTGAGGCCAGCTGTGTTAAATACCTGACTCTTTGCAGTGCCTCTGAAGGTCAGCTTGGAGCTGGGGGCCTACAGCTCTAGTCATGCTGGGTCTCCCTCGCGCTCTCCTTCGTTCTGTCTCTTCCCCCTCCTACTTTTCTCCCCAGGTCTGTTCATAAAGAGACCCCCCTCGTCTCTCCTCCTTTCTCTCCACTGCCCTTTTTCTGTCTGTCTGTCTGTCTGTCTGTGTCTGTCTGTCGGTCTGTCTGTCTCTCTCTACTCTCTCTCTTTACTCTCTCTCTCTCTACTCTCTCTCTCTCTACTCTCTCTACTCTCTCTCTCTCTCTCTACTCTCTCTCTACTCTCTCTACTCTCTACCATGGCAGGAATGTGTACAGCAGGAGATGAGGGCTGAGCTAGGGTTCAGGGAAATGGAAAGAATTAAAAAAAAAAAAAACGCAGCAACCTTGTAGGCCATATGAAGCTGTTTACCAAAAGAAACGACTGAAAACTAGCCGGCTTGAGCTCAGCGGTCCAGCGTGACCACACATGGAGGACAGACTGAGGTTCTCCAATGGGGGCCAAGATGTGGACCTCTTGCTTCACTGAAAATGTACCCGCCGAATTGGATTCGCCACATTGGCATTGACTTTTAAGGTTACTACAGGTTAATTGCTTCCACTAATAGCGTCTGCATATTTTATCATCCACAGCCTACAACTTAGCGGCGGTTAATGCCAGACTTTAATAATTTCCGTTCCTACGCTCTGTTCTTTGAACCGATGAAGTGCTGCCGCTCTCATGCTAAAGTGGCGCTCACTAGCTAACTGAACCGCTGTGTGTCTGTGTGTGTGTGTCCAGATCCAGGATGTACCGGAGGCCAGAGGTCGTCCACCCCTACCACGTGGGGGTGCGGGCGCCCGTCGCCAGCACCAACGACAGCGAGGTGTCCAGCGACGCCATGACTGACGACGCCATGTCCGTCACGGACAGCCTGTAAGTCCAATATATCCCACGCCTTTGAGCTTTGAGTATGCATGGTTCAAATCCGTCTCGAAGAGTCTTTTAAGAGCAAGCGGGATAATCAACCGCGACGGTCCTTACCTCCGCCGTCCACTTCGAAAGACAAAACAACAAACCCAGTGGGCTGACCCCCCTCGACAGGGGAGACGACCGGCTCGCGTGGACATTGGATACACAACTTCATCACAACGCTGTGCGCTGTAACGAGAGTGCGTGACTCACCGTCACCTCCACCTCAACGCGCAACCGACTCCCTCCCAGCGCACCCTGTGTGTACGTGCCTTGGCGAGCCATCAATGTTAATCTGGAGGCCATCATGTTAATCTGGGGGGGGGGCGGCGGACGGCGGTCCATCGGTGATCACATGGTCATGATCTTGCGGCCCGCCCCATGTGATCGGGCGCCAGGCGATATGAAGTCACAGCGGTCGGCGCCATCCGCCGGGCGGGCGCCTTTTGAAGGCGGCCTTTGAAATCCCGGGGTCAGCTGTTTTAGGAGGCTTTATTTCTTGCTGATTAGCCCCGCCGGACATGACAGGTACGCTCACGCGTCATGGTCTGCGTGAGCTCATGTCCACACCGATCCATGACGAGGCTGAAGACAGCCCCTGAGTGGTTGTGCAGTGGGCGGGGCCCACAAACGAGTGAGGAAGGGGTTTGGCTCTGGTGGGTTATAAAGGAACCTTTTTACAACGAGTCTCTGGAGACGCTTCCTCTTCAAAGGGGACCGGAGACCCAGATAGCCCTGTGAGCTGATGTACTTTGCCCCGACACGGCAACAAAGCACCAGCCGCGGGGACGCACACACACGCACGCACGCACACACACACACACACACACACACACATACATGCACATAGACACACGTACAGACACACACTTCCTGGTTGCTGTGGCCTTGATCGCACTATCTGCCCCCCCTGCTCTCTCTCTCTCTCTCTCTCTCTCTCTCTCTCTCTCTCTCTCTCTCTCTCTCGTCTCTCTCTCTCTCCTCTCTCTCTCTCTCTCTCTCTCTCTCTCTCTCTCTCTCTCTCTCTCTCTCTCTCAGGGAGCTCTGAAACATTTGAATCTCATTTATAGATAAAGAAAAGAATAGCGAAAAATGGAAGGGGGGGGGGATAAAAAGGCAACAGTCGGGGGTGGTTCATGGTGTGGGGGGGCGGCGTATTTTTTCTTTTTGCTTATATCTTATTTATGGATTAGCCTGGACGCTGGGGAATGCAGCTGCGCAGACTTCAAACATTACCTTATCTTACAAACCAGCCTTTTGATGTGCCGACATCAGAGGCTGGCTGCGGCAGCGTTTGCCAAATGAAGATTGGAGCAGGGAGGGGTTTGGTAGGGGTGTGTGGGGGGGGGGGGCTGTATATACACAGGCTTGGGGAGGGTAGTGGTGCTGGTTGGTTGGTTGGGGAGGGGGGGGAAGAGTAGAGGGAGGGCTTATGCGCATGACTGTAGCATTTCAAAGCAACAGTGACTGGGAAGGGGGGGAAGAAAAAAAAAGTGGTGCTCCTCACTTAGGCTCTAGGTCACCAGGAAACCAGGAGAGAGAGATATAGAGCCCCCCCCCCTCTCTCTCTCTCGTCGCTCTCTCTCTCTCTCCCTCTCCCTCTCCCTCTCCTCTCTCCCTCTCCCTCTCTCTCCCTCTCCCTCTCCCTCTCCCCCTCCCCCTCCCCCTCTCTCTCTCTCTTGTTTTCCTGGTACCAATGAAAAAAACCAATAATAAATGTATTTATCACATCCAAAATGTCCCACACACTGTGACTCAACCAACCCAACGGTTTCACACATAGTATAGTTTCAAATAGTGGAATGGCTTCTTGCTTTGAGGTTCCAGATGCGCGGAGACATGCTACTGCATTGGTTAAATGACAAATTGAACTGATCTGTATGTGTGTGTTTGTGTGTGTGTCTACAGAGATGGCGTCCCTTCCTACAAGTCAGGCTCCAAGAAGCACCTTCACAGAGAGGTGGAGCGCAACCTGAGGATGAACAGCCAGGTCTCCCTGCCTGCCTTCCCTGTAAGTACACACACACACACACACGCGTGCGCATGCACACAGGCACACACAATCACACACACCATCATCCACACAGACACACACAGGTCTTTTTGAACTCGGGGTCCCACAGTGTCATTTGCATAGCAGCCTGTGTTGTTTGCCTCTATGAATAGAGCCGTAGACAGCATTCCACATTCTCTCTGTATCTCACCAGCACCAAGCAACATCTGAAGAGTAGCGGCTAAAACACACCCTCACACACAAACACACACACACACACACCTAGGTGCACACACACACACAGGCTCGCGCGCGCACACACACACACACCTCATCTTGTCCCCCCCCCATCATGGCTGCCATTGAAGTCTACGGGAGACGGTCTCTTAAGCTTTTTATCGCAGCCGTGCCTCACCCCTCACTGGGGGGTGGTTGTGGGGGGGGGGGGGGGGTTAAATACGGAGAACAGAGGGAGAGATGGCGAAGATCTCTGCTGCTTTATCCCCAGGGCTCTGAAATCAGCCGGAAGCAACGCGCGCACACATAGACACACACACACACACACACACACTTGTGCACAAACGCACTCTGAGGCGCACACACACATAAGCAAGCACGCACAGCTCTTTGATCAGGGGGGATGAATGCGGCGAGCATGCGGGGAAGTGACAACTTCCAACTGAGCTGGCCTCTTTATTCTCCATCACCCACAACCCCCCCCCATCCACCCAGCCATCCACCAGCCATGAAACAGCCTACCCCCCATCCACCAGCCTACCCCACCCACCAGCCTACCCCTACCCCCACCCAGCAGCCCACCCCCACCCACAGAAAAAGAGAGATTTGAAAGAATGAGTTGTGGGTGAGTCATGTGGTCACTCTCGGTGGGTCGGGGGGGCGGAGGGAGACCTGACCAATCAGGTCGGGGGAGATAGAGAGGATGAAAGAGATGGAGTGGGAGGGAATGACCAACGGAGGGAGAGACAGACCTGATGAAGGAAAATAGTGTAGGAGAGAGAGAGATACATAGAGAGAAAGACACACATGGCGAAAGAGAGCATAGGGGGGGAAGAGAGATAGAATGAATCAGATTGAAAGAGACAGAGAGAGAGGTTCTTCTGTCTTCTCAAAATAAAGTGAGGAAGTAAGAAGTTCTTCCTTGAGTCGTTGATCCTTCCTTTACCAGCAATCCTCCTCCGTCTCCTTGTTTTGGTTTCCCTGTCTGGGTTTTTGGCGACGAGATGACTGCCACAGCCATGTTGTGCCAGCCCCGGGCTCTGTTAGACAGCTGACCCCCCCCCCCGCCCCCCCCCTTCTCTCTCTCATCACCACACACACAACTACACCACACACTACACAACACACACACACACACACACACACACACACACACACACACACACACACACACACACACACACACACACACACACACACACACACACACACACACACACACACATTCTCACTCAATCTCTTTTATCTTCACTACAAAGAGAACGGGGGAAGAAATGAAAGGATAGAAGAAAAAAGAGCAAATGATAAGTGTTTGAGTATGTAGCACACACACACATAGACACAAGTTGGAACTGCTGTCGTGGTACTGTACCTCAAAGGCGTGTGTGCGTGCGTGTGTGTGTGTGTGTGTGTGGGGGGCATAAATTATCCTAACTTTTCTGATCTTCATCCCTATTTGACTCCTTTATCTCTCCATCCTTCCCTCTCTCCATCTCCACCCCTCTGTCGCTTTTCTCTCTCCTTTTATCCCCCGCCGTGGCCCAGCCCCTCCCTCTATCCTTCTTTTCCACCCCCTGTCAGGATGTGACTTTTATTCTTAGACATTCCTTTCTTTCCTCCCTCTCTTTCCCATCCCTTGTTTCCTCTATCTCCCAGCCTCGTTCATCCCTCCCTGACACCCCTTCTTCCTCTCTCTCTTCTCTCTCTCTCTCTCTCTCGTCTCTCTCTTCCTCCGTCTCTCTCTTCCTCCGTCTCTCTCTTCCTCCGTCTCTCTCCTCCTCTCTTCCTCTGTCTCTCTCCTCCTCTCTTCCTCCGTGCCGCTCTCTCTTCCTGGCAAGTGTTTGATATTTGACGAGGGAGTCTTTGAAGCGAGCGGCACATTAAGGCTGACAGAGGGAGTAGAAGCCTCTCCCTCTCTCGCCAGCCCCCCACTGCCACCCTCTCCCCTTTTCCCTCACTCCTCTCCCCCCTCCCCCCTCCCTATGTCCTGTCCTCCACCCCAAAACACAGCCTCAGCTCCATCCAAAGTAGAGTATAGTTAACAGATAATAACTAACTAGACATAAATAATGCATGAATATATAATGGGGCAAACCTGATCTTAATGTAAAAAAAGAATAGAGGACATTTTGAAACGGTTAATAGCTTGGTAGACAGCTGAAGCTATTTGTGACTGTATTCAATAAACATATAGAAATGTTTGACTCCTAGTGACCAAGTTGATAACGTCGGCTAGCAGAGGTGATGGTTCAACCACAACAACCACTCATCCAACCCCCCCCCCCTCTCTTCTCCTCCCCATAGTGCGACCGCCCCCCTCCCAAGGAGATGGTTCCCGTGAAGCCCCTGGAGTTCGCCACGCAGCTCATCTCCCGTCTGGAGCGCCTCAAGAAGGAGCAGGACACCCGCCGCTCCCTGGAGGAGCGTCTGCAGCAGATCCAGGAGGAAGAGGAGCGGGAAGACGCGGCCGAGACCCCCGGCTCCGCCGCCCACCCCCTGGCGCTCCTCTCGGGCTCGTCCGACGACGACCCCCAGGCCATCCTGGACGAGCACCTGTCCCGCGTGCTCAAGACCCCCGGGTGCCAGTCCCCCGCCGTCCTGCGCCGCTCCCCCCGCGCCCGCTCCCCGGAGCGCAGGGGGGGCCCCTTGGTCCCCCGCGGGGCCTCGGTGCTCCGGGCCCTGCTGTCCCCGCCTGGGGCCTCCGGCGCCTCCCCTGCCTCGGGTCCCGGTCAGGCCCTGGTCAGCAGGCAGAGCACCAAGCACATCCACCACCACTACATCCACCACCACCACGGCGGGCCCCGGAGCCAGGAGCAGATGGAGCGCGAGGCGGCCCTCAGGGTCCAGGGCCTCTGCGAGGGCGTCCAGCCGTACCAGCGCAGCCGCAGCCTGGGCCGCGAGGCGTGTGGGGCCGCCGCCGCGGAACTCCACCACCCTGGGTGAGTCGAATCACCATTGAGTCGTTTATCAGCATGTTGCTCGAGACTCCAGGTACAAATAAGGGATGCATATCATTAGGTTGGCTTTGGAAGTCTTTCTCGGTGTAGGCTGCAGACAAGGAGGTTTGAAGGCAGAACCTTTCCAGGTTCTGCCTTCTTGTCTGCAGCCTACACCGAGGAAGACGTTTGACTTCACTAGTGAAGTCAAAACTCCCTAGTCCCTACACAACCTTACTGTTGTCCTAAACCTTCCAACTCTACCTTCCCACCTTCCCAGGCGCTCCAGCTCACTGTCCAGGCGCCAGTGCTGTTCAGGGGGCGACGAAGGGGTGGCGGAGGGGTCCCCAGAAGAGGTCGCCCCATTAGTCCACCTGCCCACCGACACCTCGGATCGCTCGCAGAATGTCTGGCAGTGGATGCTGGAGAGCGAGAGGCAGGGCAAGCACAGGTCTCACAGGTGAGCCAGCCGCAGGAGCACAGCCTTCACTTTGTAGTCCTTCGCCGTGGTTTTGAAGTACAATTCCCATCGCCACCCATTGGCTAATCCTTCTTCGTCTCCGCGCTTTAGTGCCCAGATCACCAAGAAGTCCTTTGGCGGTGGCCCGGCACACACGTGGGGCGGTGGCGGAAGCTCCGCTCTTCTGCGTAATCACCAGCCAGCCCACCCCTTCATCCAGGACCCCGCGATGCCACCGCTGCCACCACCCAACACCCTTGCCCAGCTGGAGGAGGCCTGCCGTCGGCTGGAGGAGGTGTCAACCAAGCCCTCTAAACAGAGGTGAGTCTCGGCCCCTGAATCTTGATGAAAAAATAAATATATAAATATATACATGTCCAGGTTTTTCTGAGAAGGGAAAAATCTAGAAAAGCGTTTAAATGTGAATCCCAAGAAGAGCACCATCTCTGGGAAAACCAGGGTTCATTTGATTGCTTAATTCACAAATTGCTTAATGATCGCTTCGTAAACATGACTATGATTTATGAATAATTAAGGAGTAACATTTCCATTTGCGTCCTCTTCAGGCACTCTACATCCAGTCCCCAGCGGGAGAAAAGCCACCTCGTGCCTGTCCAGAACGGAGTGGGCGTCGCCCTGTCTTCAGCCAATCCGACCGCAGCCAATTTGTTCATCGCTGCCCCTGCCCTCTTGTCAGAAGAGTAAGAGCCTCTGCTTCTCCACATCCCTGCTGCCAGTTGTCCTCCTTATCCTCGAGCTCTGGCCTCCGTCTTGCACTGTACCGCAACGGCTATCAGATGTCATGTGCACACAGACACACACACAGATGGCTGTATTGTATCCCTGTTGTTTCAATTTTTTTTTCATCGAGGGGAGCAACCATGTGATCTTTCGGTGCAGGAATGGTTAGTCTGGTTTACCGAGTCAATAACACATCTCTCTCTCTCTCTCTCTCTCTCTCTCTCTCTCTTGCTCTCTCTCGCTCCCAGGATGAAGGAGGTAAGGAAGAGCTCTGCGAGCCAAAGCGTAACGTCGTCTCCGAGCGTTGCTGGTGGTGTTGGCAGCAATGAGGCTGTGGTGACCTACTTCTTCTGTGGTGAGGAGATCCCGTACCGGCGGAGCATGAAGAGCCACTGCCTCACCCTGGGACACTTCAAGGAGCAGCTCCGCAAGAAGGGCAACTATAGGTGGGTGCCGACACTGCTACCAGTTACCTGGCCCCAGCCTCCTCTGGGTGTGACCCCCAGTGTTCCCAGTTTACCTGTAGGAAAGCTGGGAAGACAAGGGTTCACACCCAGACCCTGGCCTACCCGCTCGATAATGACGTTCTTGTGCTTCAAGTGTTTGCTAAATGACAAAATGGTTGTGAATGCGTCTTTGTATTTTATAGCTTTTACTGAAAACCTGAAAGCTTAAGGATGTTTTGTTTTGTCAGACACAGCACAGTCGCACATTTCCCCACGTTTCCACACGTTTCCATTCCCATTCAACTGCTGAACCGTCACCTTTCAGTGCAGTTCTGAGGCAAAGAAAAGCCCCGCTCAGTGCTGCGAACAACGGAAATTCAAACCCAACTCTTCCGCTGGCCGACAAACATTTTAACCCTATTGTTGTTTACTAGTGCCTGTATCTGTTGTAAGACCGGGGCCGTGTGTTGTGGTCTCAGGCAGAGGAGGAGGTCGGGGGGGGGGGGGGGGGGGGCTGGGGGGCTAGAGAGAGCATGGCTGTGGTTCTGTGGGTGGTGTTTGGGGGAGTGTGCGAGGAGGGGATGGGGGGGGGGGGGGGGGGGGGTTGAACTGCTGCGATTTGGGTCCCATCTGGTATTGATTTCCATGCTAAGGCACACTTAATACGCATGGCTTTGAAGCCCAGGCCCCTTTCATTTCCAACCAACAAAGACTCACACAAATGGCCAGCGTGCAAATTCTTCACCGATGCTATCTGGGGCCCCTTTTCTGCTTGCGTTCGTGCATGGGATTGTGTGTGTGTGTGTGTGTGTGTGTGTGTGTGTGTGTGTGTGTGTGTGTGTGTGTGTGTGTGTGTGTGTGTGTGTGTGTGTGTGTGTGTGTGTGTGTGTGTGTGTGTGTGTGTGTGTGTGTGTGTGCTCCATAGCTTGTGCACAAACATGTGGATGTGCGCTCGTTGAGCGCGCACAATGTTTACACACGTTGTAATCATTTTACAGGGTCTTTTTTTTTTCTTTTTCTTCTTTTCTGATGAAAAGCGTATTGTTTTAAAACCAGAGTCGTTTCCCCCCCTACACACACACACACACACACGCACCACACACACTCACTTGTCCTCTTTCCCGTCCGGACAACCATGTGACGTGAACCTCCTTTTTCTCTGGGCCTTGGGTTGTGACCTGGCCTGTGATGATGCCATGTCTTCCCTTTCCCTCAAACAGGCAGTTTCAGTAGTAGTAGAAGTCTTAGTGGTAGTTGTTGTAGTAGTAGTAGTAGTTGTTGTAGTAGTGGTAGTAGTAGTAGTAGTTCCTCAGTGACTGGTCTCACTGATTGCTTGGAGATTATTATTATTTTTTTTACTGTTGCTTCACAGACCAAGCGCCAACTGGGTTCTCCTCTCCCCAGATGTGTGTCCCACGTCTCGGATCGTACCCCCTCCCCCCTCCCCCTGTGACGTCACCACGCTCACCACACAGCCGCACAGAAATCCCCCCACATCTGTCTGTCTATCCGACTCCCACACTCCCACCCCCTTCTCTCTCGTCTAACTCTCTCTCTAACGCTCTCTCGTTGTCTATCTACCTTCTCTTCCAAAGTTCCTGTGTCATTTTGTTTTGTGTGTGTGTGTGTGTGTGTGTGTGTGTTGTGTGTGTGTGCTGCGTGTGTGTGTGTGTGTGTGTGTGTGTGTGTGTGTGTGTGTGTGTGTGTGTGTGTGTGTGTGTGTGTGTGTGTGTGTGTGTGTGTGTGTGTGTGTGTGTGTGTGTGTGTGTGTGTGTGTGTGTGTGTGTGCGTGCATGCGTGTGTTTGCTTGGAGCTGCAACGTGGTGTGGGGATGTAATGGCAGCCAGAGAATGCAAAGAGTTGGGTCATTTCAACATGGCAGCAGTTCAACAAAGAACAGTACCGACGAACCCTGCCAGACAATATTGGTGCCAGATGTCTGCGCAAGGGAGAGAGGGAAGGGGGGGGGGGGGGGGAGACACAGAGAGAGAAAACACATGAAACATCTTCCAGTGGAAACTCTTTCTTTCTCTCCCTCTCTCTGTCCCTCTTTCTCCCTCTCTCAGAAAATGAGATCCTTCGAACTTTGAAGATTTTTCTTCCCTCTGTTTTAAGAGGAGAGGATTTTTTTTGGTGTGTTTGTGTTTTGTTTTGGTTCTCTCTTCTCCCTCCAGAAGAGAGAAAAAAAAGGATACAATTATCCACCGTGGTCCCAGGGCTCCTTTCAAGTCCTTGTGTTCAACCCCGCTGTAGAGAGAGACACATTTCCCAGCAGAAGACAGTGGGGCTGCTGTAGTTTTCTTCTGTAGTTATCTCTTATTGTTCTCCGTTGTTTTTTTTTAAATTTGGGTAGTTTTCACTGTTTTCTGCTGTATTTTTCCAGTGTTTCTTCTTTTGGTTTAGTTTTCTGCCATTAGTTTTCTGAATTCAGTTTCCAAGTTTTTCCAGTGTAGTTTCTTTTGGATCGTTTTTTTGATGCAGAGTAATTTCTGTGTACTTTCAAGTCACTGTTGTGTTCCTCTTTTGTAGTTCTCTGTTGTATTCTTCTGTTGTTTTCAGTTGTAGATCTTTCATACCCATTCTTCCCTTTCAAACCGAGCAGCTTTTCATTCATTAGCCACCACTCTCAACCAGGGGGAGGGGGGATGTTGTGAGCGTCTGAACCCCCGCTGGCGGGGAATTACTTTCACAATTATTTGCTTCATTCTCAAGCTCTAGACCAATACCTCTTGTTTCTATGTTTTTGTTTGTTTGTGTGTTTTTTTACAAGCTTTGTTTGTGTTGCCTTGACAGACCCACATAAAACCACACACACACACACACACAGATTCCAATGCGGCCCCCCACATGGAGAAGGAGCGGGGTCTTTTTTCCATGACATAGTTAATGAGAGGTGAGCGAGCGCTCTCTGCCCCCTGCTGCTTCCTCTTCCTCTCCACCGAGGTGGAGGAAGAGGAGGAGTGGGTGGTGTTTGGGGCGGGAGGGGTCGCATCATTAGCCCGGTGAAGTCACGGCTTCACATTTTTCTCCTTACTTCTGCTCCGCCGTACAGCGGGGCACGCACGCACACACGGCCAGTCATGCAAACACACATACACACAGGCGCACACACACACACACACATACACATTTGTGCACGCCCCTACACATGCAAGAGTGCAGGCACACAAACACACCCACCGACACACTTGTGCACGAACAGACCCTTGCGCGCGCACACACACACACACACACACACACACACACACACACACACACACACACACACACACACACACACACACACACACACACACACACACACACACACACACACACACACACACACAGATGGAGACCACAAGCTAGCTAGTCTGCTGCCCTTCCTATAGCTCACAGTGGGGGGCGGGGCTGGTGAGATCAGACAGAGAGGGGTCAGGACATGATGTACTGCTTCCCCTCCATCACACACACCCGCTCCCTCCATCTCTCTGTCCCTCTGTTCTCTCTATCTTTCTACCCCTCCCTGTTTTTTAGCTTTGATTTAGAGTTTTCCTTTTTGCCTATAAGTGTGTGTATGTGCTCATGTGCCTGAATGTGTGCGCGTGGGTGCGTCTGCTAACACTCACAGCTAGCCATGAGTGCGTAGGAGTGGTAGGGGGCGGGGGGGGGGGGGGGAGGTTATGACAGGCAGACTTTCAGGCACCCAAAATTTCAGTCTATGTGAAAGGACCCCTTCATTTACGCAAGGGCCTAATTGGCCGCTGTTAGCTGGGGCCGAAGCTCATGGCGAGGGGTGAGTGAGACAGGAAGGAGTTGAAAAAAGAAGGAGTGGGGGAGGGGTACTGGTGAGGCGGGGGGGGAGGCTTATTTTAAACTTGGTCTTCTTTGAGTAGAAGTTTCCGGGTCTCTTCTTGGTCCTGGAGGTGCAATGAATTTGGTTCATTGATCTCTCTTGCTCTCTTGCTCTCTTTCTCTCTTTCTCTCTCGTATCCCCTTCCTTCCTGGTATTGGTGGAACTGAGGACCCAGAGTCAAGTGGTGGAACGCAGGCCAAGAGCCTTGACCTCCCCCTTTGACCTTTGGGGTCACCATCGGGGTCTTCTGACAATGGTTCATTGAGGTCCAAGTAGCAGAAAGATAACCTAGGATTAGATGACTCATTCACACACACACACCAACGGGGACTCACCCCCAGTTCACCCTACACGGCAGGAAGTGACATTTCAACCGGCTTTGTTGCTATTTGTGTTTGCATTGTATGTGCCAAGGATTTATGTTGAGCTCAGTGTTAATATCTCTCTCTCTCCCTCTCTCTCTCTCAGGTACTACTTCAAGAAGGCTAGCGATGAGTTTGAGTGTGGCGCCGTGTTCGAGGAGGTCTCTGATGACGGCACTCTGCTGCCCACCTATGAGGGCAAGGTCCTGGGCAAAGTGGAGAGGATGGAGTGAGCGAGGACCCACCACCACCACCACCTCCTACTGCTCCACCAACACAGAAGACCGGGGCGGCTTTTCTCTTAAACCATGACCGTGTCGCTGAATTTGCTGAACTGGAGCATTTACGGTGCATTGCCTCTTGGCTGACTAGATGATAAAGAGACAGAACGAACCAAGTAAAAGAGATGGAGAGAGAGAGGTCATAGTCAGACCGCAGCACATTTGTATAAATGGTGGAAAACCCTTTCTCAAAGCAAGTCAGAAAACAAGACCATAACAGACTCCTGAACCAGAATACAGTCCCCCCCCTTCCCCCCATACACAATACGGGTCGTGACCCCGCGACAGACTCTTTGCTAAATGACCACTCATGGAGGAGGTGCGTTCCCCCAGGTTCATCCACAGACCCACGCCAGGTCGCTGTTAAAGGATGGGTCTCTAACCACGTCGATATGGAATATGCAGATATACATGTAAAAACAATGAGTCTTATTATGATACCTGTGTCGCTATGTAAAGATTTATATTGCTATTTATTGGAAGAAATTGATCCCTCCCACCCCACCCACCACCCACCCTGCCATGGATATGCTGCTTGGGATACAAGACTTTTCCTACTATCAACATGTTAAGGACCGCCCCCGCGGTTGGCTGTGATTGGCTCCTGGTCCCGTGACAGGGCTGTGACTCAGCAGGAGCCCGTTGATCGTGTCGCCTAAATTTCCGAGGGCGGTTGTCCATTCGGTGAAGAGTTTGAATATTTGACTACTGCGGTGTTTGTCTGCCCTTACAATAATAATAATAATAATAATAATATTAATAATAATAGTAATATCTTAATGTTATTTTAAAATAAGAAAACCTAATGTCAGAAATTCCTCTGGGACTCCACCCAGCCGGCCTTGAACTTTAGTGCCTTGAGTTTGCGGTGGCACAGGCATCCCACAAAACGCCTAACGTTTATTACTTTACTTAAGCTACGCTATGGAGTACAACCCCACCCCCC
>OLKM01000336.1:247808-255308 GCA_900291075.1 Melanogrammus aeglefinus
CACACACACACACACAGGCACGCACAGCGGCCCTGTTCTCCTTCTTTCCTTTTCTTGGTTAAGGATCTTGCTTTTTGCGCTTCATATTGATGGCTTGCGATATTGTTAAATGTACCACTTGTCTGCAGTCCCTTCCATCGCAAAAGGTGCACTGAGTACACTTGACGGCCATCCCTGTTGGAGCTTTTCAGAAGCAAGTGAGCTGTTCTTCGGCGCTGTCACCGCCCCCCCTACCCCACCTTCACCTCCTTCCACTCCGCAGGAGGCCCCTGGCTTGCTCTTTTGGAGTACGCGCGCGCTGTTTTGGATGGGGTCCGTCTTTTGAAGGCGTGCGGGGGTGAAGTTCAGTGGTCCGGGATCGGCTATTCAACAGCCGTTACTGCGGGGTTGTCTTTTAGTTTATTTATTTTTGGCGGCGTTGCTAGAGTTATTGGTCGAAAGGGGCGAGCGAGGGACCTTGGCTATGCGGGACTAGAGCGATTGGGGTCTATTCTGGGTGGTCTTTAGATGAGCGATAATGGTGATCGACCGGTCTAGGTTGCCTTTATGTTTGTCGTTCTTCGTGCTGCTCTCCTCGCGTTTCATTGGTTCAATATTCACCGAGCTGTGTGTCATCGGTATGATGTATCCAATCAAACGGATTGCCGATCGCACACACACAGACCCCCTCTTGCGTCGCCCGCCCCGCCGACACAACCACCAACATCAGCCGGACGCAACACCACGCAACACACACAAGCACACCCGAAGATCAGGCTAAAAGCACCACAGACCCACACACACACACTAAGGCACGACACGGCGGAACCTGCCCCATGGCTAGCTCGTCCCTCTAAACGCTAAACAGCGACAGAGCGATCAGATCCGTTGACACGGGGGCCATCTCTAACGGCGCTGTCTGCAGTGTGTGTCGCACCCATAATGAATTGGCAGGCCTGTGTGCCAACCTGCCACTTCAAACCCTTTTCCGCGGCCCTGACGTCTCTCTGCTCTGCCATTGTCTCTCCCCGGGCGCCACTGAGCATACGCCACCTGTCCTGCCCACCAGAGGGCCCAGATCAAAGGCTTGGCGACGGCCAAACACCGCATACCACAGGAATCTAAACAGGAAGTGGAAAACCCGCCGATCCCGCAGATGCAGCGGTGATTGGCCGAGGCGGGACCTTGACTTCCATGGGTTAGTGTGTAATTTTGTGAGCAGCGGTGTAATGGCAGGAAGAGTGAACTGTTGATCTCAACAAAGCCCGTCCATCCCGGCACAATGGAGACGCTGCGTAGAATCACCCTTTTGATGTATGTTCAAACAGCTGGGGCTGGTGGTGACACACATGCAGGCAGGCGTACACACTCACACGCACGCACACACGCACACACACACGCACACACACACACACACACATACGAACACGAACACACAAATACATACTAATGCATTTGCATTTGCATCACACACACACACACACAACACATGGATACAGATACACACACACACACACACACACACACACACACACACACACACACACACACACACACACACACACACACACACACACACACAGAACACACACACACACACACACACACACACACACACACACACACACACACACACACACACACACACACACACACACACACACACACACACACACACACACACAGAAACAGATGTACACACACACACCGACCTATGGATATGCGCATGCACACACACACACACAAACACACACACACACACAAACACACATGCAAAAAGGGCAAACACACAATGACTAGCTTTAGAGATTTGAGACCGTACTATACCAAATTGTATCTCCAACAGTGAGGCTGATCCCAGAAAACCATGATGTGAAACCCAGGGGTCTTTGTGTCTGTCAACTTGGACCTCCTCTACGGCCCCTTTCCCACGAGGCCTCCCCTGATACCACAGGCGGATACCCTGGAGTAAGACCCCCAATTGTGGTCCCTGAACCCCCTCATTTGGAGTCTGGATTATGCATGCATTTGGTCCCAGACTGCCATGGGGCCTGTGGTCAGCTGGACCCGGGGGCCTTGGGATCCAGGCGCCACTGTGGTAGCGCAGCCCCAGTCACATGACTAATCACATGACCACACACTGACTTGGATCTTCAACAGAACATCCACCTAAAATACCGGGGCCCCTATGACGCTGCAGACCATGACCGGGGGTCCGCCGTGTCTCACTGGTTTTTAGGAACAACCCAGTTGGAAACCTTTCAATGGAAGAATAAAAATGTCGAAGATTTGAATATGTTATGCATGTCACGTGTGGAACATGCAATGTTACATTCTGGCGTAGCGCACAACACTGCTAGAGTGACATCAACAAATCAACAAGCATCTGGGATTATGCTCTTTAACAAACGGCATTTAGGAGCAGGTAAAACGCTGCTAACCTAACCACCACCATATATAACCCCAAAAAAATATTTGAAGACTGAAACAAATCTTGCAAAGTAGACGCTTTGCAGCGCTGCAAGAAAAAAAAAAAAGAAAGGGGGGAATTCAATTTCCCTCCCCCATCACATGGCGAGGATCAGAAGAGATTATATATCTAAGAAATGCTTAGGGAAACAGAGAAGACAGGGGTTGGATGTTTGGACCAGAAACACAATCTGGCCACCGATGCACTGCAGTGGTATCAGATGCAGATTCAGACAGGGGTGGTAGGTGGAGGGAAGGCAGGGGCTGTTGAGGGGGGCGGGGGGGGGGTCGGGGGGCAGTGCGGACGTGCAGGGCGATAACAGGTCCCGGACTGTGGGGATTTCACAGGGGCGCATCCGAACCCGGTGGCTAGAGGAAAAAGCAATCTTTTGTAGCATGAGCGAGCGGCCATTGTCCTGGCGCGGTGTTTGCGGCGGTCTAGGGTTTCACCTAGCGCCTAGCCACAGGACAGGCATTGTCCCGGGCCCGTGCTGGAATGGTAGCCTGCAGTCACCTTCTTCTTTTCTCTTGACTGTCGCCATTGTCCCGCCACCACTGACCCCCCCCCCCCCCCCCCGTACCCGTCACCCCAACTTCCAACCCCTGGGTCTACAAAAAAAAGCAACCTCTTTGTTTTTCGAGACTGCTGAGATGGATGCCTGATGTTGCTTCCTTCTGTCCCATTGTTTGCCTGTCTCTCTCTAATGTATGGCTTTCTCTTCCTGGTAGGTCTTTATGCTTGTGTTTGTATGTGTGTGTGTGTGTGTGTGTGTGTGTGTGTGTGTGTGTGTGTGTGTGTGTGTGTGTGTGTGTGTGTGTGTGTGTGTGTGTGTGTGTGTGTGTGTGTGTGTGTGTGTGTGTGTGTTTATGTTACGTGTGTGTGCCTCTGTGAGCATGTGGATGTGTGCGCGTGCATGTGTGTATTTATGTCTTGTGTGCATACATGTGTTTGTGTGTGTGTGTATTGTGTTGAGTTGCAGTCGTGGGGGGGTGGGTTGGGGATGGCTGTGAGGTTGTGGGGTACAGTGAGTGCATGTGAAGTTTTATGGCTAACCACATGTGTTTCTGGGTCCGGGCCCAGGGCAAGGAAGAGGTGGGGGGGGGGCATTGGGTTTGGGGTTGGAGGGGGGGGGATTGGGTTTGGGGGGGGCATTGGGTTGGGATTGGAGGGGGGGGGGGGGATTGGGGTTGAGCAAGAAAAGAAAAAGAAAAAAAAGGGAAGGAAGGGGGTTTATGAGAGTAGGAATTGCAGATTGAAGGGAGAGAGAAGGAGAGGAAGAAAGAGAGGGGGGAGGGAGAGAAAGAGGGAGGGAGAAGAGAGAGAGAGAGAGAGAGAGAGAGGAGAGAGAGAGGGAAGAGAGAGGAGGAGAGAAAGAGAGGAGAGAGAGAGAGAGAGAGAGAGAGAGAGAGAGAGAGAGAGAGAGAGAGAGAGAGAGAGAGAGAGAGAGACTTGTTCATGTGGTTCTTGTTTGGGGCGCTTTGCGCTGAGATGACGGACCTCGTTCCTCTTTATTCTGACCTGCATGTGCAACGTAAATATCCGGCTGATTATTAAACAACATGGACTCCCCCCCTCCCCCCCCCCCCTGAACCATAACACATTAAAACGACCACATGTTCTTTTCTCAACAGGTCACACACTTCTCTTTGTCTTTTAAGGGTTTTAGGGTTTGATAATAGATAATTGTTTACCCCCCCCTTTTACCGGTAAGAACCTCACTCTCTTTGGAAGGAGGAGCATATGTTGGCATTTAAAATATCTTTTCGACGCGGTATATCTTCCTGGTAATATGTGCCATGTGTGCTCCGTCGGCCTTGTATTGTTTTGTAACTGATAGCGAGCAGGTTTGTTTTGTGCCTGCAGGCGATACTGGGCCAGGTCCTGAATGTCGGTTCTACAGTTAAGACTACAAATCATGTGAACATCAAACCAAACCAGAGTCCTTTTTGAATGGGAAACGGCCGCGCCTTCTGGTAAATGCCTTTACAGCACTGCCTTCTGGGTAATGTTGATGGCTCCAGGTGGAAGCCATGATACTATTAGTCTGTAAGGAGTGCTTTTGACATTTAGTTACCTTGCATTTTATATTACTGTTAACGAGAAGCTTCTAAAATAAAGAAAGAGCAGCTACTGTGTAAGCTTTTGATTTAATATTCACATAAGCTTTAGCTTTCTAAAATAAGCTTTCTAAAATGTTAATGGTTTGATGTTCACTATACACTTTCATCTAAATAGCACCTATTAGCAGAATTTGAATACATACAAATCAGCTGTGTTTATCCATAATCTTTCAATCCAATAAACGATAACATTCATATGCAAACATCCAAGAATAATTATCACAATAATATAGAGACAAATATTTTGGATTCTATTAGAACTTCTTAAGATGGAAAACAAAAAAGTGACAAACAGTATTTAAAGGGAAAAATTATTCTAAAATAAATATCAAAATCAACTAAAGCCTTGTTGTCTCCCAAACACAACCTTTTAGTGGGCCACAAAAAAACAAACAGGAATTGGAGCTGTGAGAAAAAGCAAAGAGGGCGCCATTACTTTGATGGAAGTGGACAGAAATGTGGAATCCTTGCGCCTTGCCGTCTGGGTGTGGGCCAGTGCCAGGGTAAACAGAGCAGCGTTTGATCTGCTCAGCTGTGAAACACAGATTAGAGTAAACAGGAAAATTAGCCTGGGTCAGCTACAGCGGGGTGGATTCGTGCGTGAGTGGGAGGAGGGGATACTGCCGTCTTGGTAAGAACCCCCAGTGACTATCTTTGAGTTTGACTGAAACGCAAACCTGAATTTGTAAACTCAAGAAAAGTAGTAAAACCATAAAGGATATTTTTGGGACTCGACGCTAAAAACACTAGCCAAACCTTGAATCTAACAACAGGATACATGATCGCTTATTCCATGCTACTCCTGTGTGAAGGTATTGTAGAGTTGCACTGGCTTAAAACGTCTACTCTCTATTCTCTGTTGAAGGGCTGGATCTGGTGGTCCAGTAACACGCAGAAAGCAAACTCCATTCCCAACTAAGGTAATTTCTTGCAAGGATGGACTGTACTAACGAATACAGGAATAATGGATATAACCTGTGATTAATAAAAGTCTAAGTTGATGAGCATTACCAATTCCAGTTTAATTGAAATAACTTAAATAAGGGTGCATTATATTTCTTGATTACATACCATTGTGAAATGGATCATTTGCTGTTAAAAAACATATTTGAGCAGCCCTAAACCATGTGCTGAATGGATGTGAGGAGTGAGGAGTGTGTGAAGAGATGGATGGAAGGCTCTTCAGCCAGACTTTCCCTGAGCACATCAACTCTACTTGAGTTTTGGCACCTGGCTCCAACCCGCCAAACTATTCTGCTGGGCTCTTCCACCAGTGAGCACCGCAGAGCGGTACCTCAGAAGGAGGGGAACTCCGGCAGCCACAATCCTGCCATTCTGGAAGGCAGTCTGGATGCCTCTCAGAGGGAGGACCCGACACTGTCGTTACTGGAGAACTCCTTCCTCCTGCAACTCAGCCAGTGGCAGGGTACTCTGTCTCTGTCTCCTCATGCCACAACCAATAGACTTCAAGCCGTCGACCACAAAAATGCTTGAGAAAACAGGAAAATATTGAACGAGTAACAATGAATTACTTATTTGTTTTTAGACAAACTAAGGCATCAGGCAGTCTTCGTCTGTGAAACAGACATGGTTCTGATACTGCGGTCCGCTGTTGGATTCATTGTTGCACAGCCGTTCAGAAGCTGCTGGTCCAGAACGTCCATCTGCTGCTGCAGACAGAGGCCACCATATACCGGAACAATCCTGACCATGGAGGTCATCCTTTAGGTTTATAAAACAATGCAAGGAATTCAATTTGTATAAACAGGTATAGCAATTAAAAATATACCACAGCTCCACGTCTCACACCTTTGCTGCTGTGGACTTCCATCGTGGTCCAAAAGCAGAAGAAGTCCCAGGCAGGTGCCGGAGAGTGACTACACTATCCTGCAAGGTCGCCAAATTAATGCACAGAGTTTGGTCCCCAATCCCCAAAATGTTCCTGCAGCGATCCTAGAGTACCTAACCGGCTCTTTAACAAATACATGGGAATCTGACTTCACTGCCTGCAACTGGATGCAACTGGATACGAGAATTTGCCAAATTACTATACAGGATGAGTTGTTCCAAGAGACTTTGGTGTCCCTTGCTAAATAAATGGACCCACCCCCTCAGCTAAGAATGATGAATCCACTCAAGTGAGACACTTTGAATAACAGTGTCCGCCGAATGGAATATTATTAATTGTATTAAGTCGAATGACGGCAATGTTTTATCTTCAAGCAAAAGCCCCCCACTGGTCAGGCCTTGTATTTGATGGGGCAGACTGCCGAGGTTGGCTGTGTGAACATCAGAGGAGGCCAAACGTGACGGTGTTGGATGCAGCGCCCTGCGCCTCAACGCTCGTTACACCGCTGGATGAGGAGGAGTCCGTCAGGTGGAAGAATCTTAACGACGCATCTGCTCGCCTCTCTCTCTCCCCCCCCCCCCCCCCCCCCGGCCTTGAAGACGAAGTTAAAATTAGCCTTTTAAAAGGCAAAAAAAAATTCAAAGGCCTGGAGCATGAAAAGAGCAGGGTGGGGGGGGGGGGGGGGGGGGGGGGGGTGAGGAGAAGAAGAAGAACAAGAAGAAGAGTGAAAGCATCGGCACTGCAGGGTTAAAAGGGAGATGGGAGATGAGAGATCCGAGTGTGTGACTTTGGTGTGACTTCAAAGGGGGTGTGTTTAAAGCGCCAGGCCTTAATACTGGCCCGATAGCGGGACTCCCAGCGCCAGCGTGACCTCCCGCCGTTGCCTCGCCGGGGACCCCGACGCTCGTGCCATGCTGGACTTTTTTGATGTGTGTGGGTGTGTGTGTTTGTGTGTGTGTGTGTGGTGTGTGTGTTTGTGTGTGTGTGTGTGTGTGTGTGTGTGTGTGTGTGTGTGTGTGTGTGTGTGTGTGTGTGTGTGTGTGTGTGTGTGTGTGTGTGTGTGTGTGTGTGTGTGTGTGTGT
>OLKM01000336.1:267147-269647 GCA_900291075.1 Melanogrammus aeglefinus
AGATTGAGGAAAATAAACCCCACATAAACAAGAGAGAGGGGGTTGGCGCTGTAGAGAGAACATACATGGAGTTTCTGTGCACCCATACATAAACAAGAGAGAGGGGGTTGGCGCTGTAGAGAGAACATACATGGAGTTTCTGTGCACCCTATACGCACCATGCAGTGGTATTCTGGTCCATACACTCGTATATATTCCAGCCTAACAGTCATTATCTTCCCCCAGCTCCTTCTGAGGTCAAGCCCAACCGCTGCTGAGTGCACTGTTTTTCTCTCTCTCTCTTTCTCCCTCTCTGTCTCTTCCGTTCGCTCGCGGCCGCCACCGCTCCCAGACATAACACACACTCCTCCGCGGCTGTGACATCACCCGCCAAAATGACACGCTTTGCCGGGCACGCCGGCCCCTTGATGTCTGGCACTCGGAGATGCGGATGAAGTCGTCTGGGATCCAGCCCGTCCGACTGGGCTATGGCAGGACTCCTGGGGGGAGGCCGGCGGAGGGACGAGCCGGCGCAGGGACTTGGCTGGAAGGCAGCGTCTGAACGGGGCGGAGTCAGGCCTTGCTTCCTGTTTTGTAACAGAGATGAATCCTGCCGACGATAAACAAGACGCTGTGCATGGCAAGTGGAAGCAGTCGAGCTGACCCTACAGACGCTTTGTCTGAGAACGTTGGTGTTTGGACAGGAGGTTTTCGCTGGTCTTAAGGTTCGAGCAAACTCAGATTTGAGCTTGTCTGTTATCAGACTTTAGAATAGAAGGAAGCCAAAGGTGGTTGTGGTGCGAAGTGATGACATGTGACAGACTTTTGTAAGAAGGAGAGACAGAGAGAGAGAGAGAGAGAGAGAGAGAGAGAGAGAGAGAGAGAGAAGAGAGAGAGAGAGAGAGAGAGAGAGAGAGAGAGAGAGACAAATATAGACAAAATGGTAGAGAGAGATAGGTAGAAAGAGAGAGAGATAGAGAGATGGAGAGACAGAGAGAGAGAGAGAGAGAGAAGGGACGAGAAGAAGAGAAGAGATGAGAGAGAGATGAGACAGAATATAGACAAAATGTAGAGAGAGAGAGATAGAGAGGAGTAGAAGAGAGGAGAGAGAGAGATTTAGAGACGAAGAAAGAAACATGAGCGGATGAGAGAGGGAGGCGATGGAAATGAGGAGAAAGAGATAGAGAGAGAGATAGGTAGAAAGAGAGAGAGATAGAGAGATGGAGAACGAGGAATGGAGAGAGGGCGATGGAATGAGAGAAAGAGAGAGAGAGACAAAGAAAGAGATGGAGATGGAGAGAGAGATGGAGAGAGCGCGATGGAAAGAGAGAGAGAGAGAGAGAGAGAGAGAGAGAGAGAGAGAGAGAGAGAGAGAGAGAGAGAGAGAGAGAGAGAGAGAGAGAGAGAGAGAGAGAGAGAGAGAGAGAGAGAGAGAGAGAGAGAGAGAGAGAGAGATAGACAAAATGGTAGAGAGAGATAGGTAGAAAGAGAGAGAGATAGAGAGATGGAGAACGAGGAATGGAGAGAGGGCGATGGAATGAGAGAAAGAGAGAGAGAGACAAAGAAAGAGATGGAGATGGAGAGAGAGAGGGAGGGAGGGAGAGATCTCTGGAGAGAGATGGAGAGAGGGATGGCATAGGGTTCATCGGGGTCACTTTTAGCACACAGTGTGTCAGATCAGAGGTGGTGGTGAGGGTGGTGGATGGGAAAGACCAACACTCTGGGACGTACATATATAGAGCAGCAGGGTGGAAATGTGAAGGTTGGGATTCCCAGCGGAAAACACAGACAAACACACACATACACACAGCTTTACGGAATTACAGATTCTCCAAAATAGAGAGGTGTGTGTGGTTTTGTGCGTGTGTGTGCTGATGTGTATGTGCAAATATGTGTGTGTTTGTGTGTCTGTGTGTCTGTGTAAAGTATATGTGATTGTGTGTGTGTGTGTGTGTGTGTGTGTGTGTGTGTGTGTGTGTGTGTGTGTGTGTGTGTGTGTGTGTGTGTGTGTGTGTGTGTGTGTGTGTGTGTGTGTGTGTGTGTGTGTGTGTGTCTGTGTGTCTGTGTGTCTGTGTGTGTGAGTGTACTTTGCAGCCCTTGTAACCATAGTGCATGGAGAGGGTTGTTATGGATTAGTGTTCCAAATGACAGGCCTCCCATAACAACTCTCTTCATTACATAGTACCCATGGAGTTGCTGGTACTAGCCCTCCCCACCCCAACACACACGCACACACAAACGCACACACCCAAAACACACACACACACACAACACACACACACACACACACACACACACACACACACACACACACACACACACACACACACACACACACACACACACACACACACACACACACACACACACACACACACACATAGACACACACCCCAGCCTTCAGGATGTTACCATTGCTACACATTTGACTTTCTGTCTCGCTTTTTATATTCCCCCCACCCCCCAGACATAAACCTTTTTTCAACCACATTTTCTATTTTTCCTTTTTTCACATGATTCC
>OLKM01000336.1:279647-357750 GCA_900291075.1 Melanogrammus aeglefinus
CTGTGCCCACCTTAATTGATGCATTCCAGTGTTTGATTGGACATCAGAGTAAATACTCCTGGGAGCTGCTTCAAACACCCGCCTTTACTGTCGTCTGCTACAATATTTTTGAACTCAGGCTTCCTTCTTCTTCAACATTCATTCATAGATCATCATTTTAGAAGTTTACTTTGAAGTAATTTCTGTCACTTCAATAAGTCAGTGAAATATTGCTCACCTCTTAGCTCTCCGTTATGCTAACGATGATTATGCTAATGCTCGTGACATTTCTCTGACTGGTAAAAGTAGACGAAAAGTTCTGGTTTAAAGTTTAATTCCAAAAAATCATCTCTTCTCCAATCAAAACAGCTCTGAGGTATAAAAATGAATATTGAAGCTGAAACATATTTCAAGTTACCAATCTGTCATTGGCACACTGAAATGTGAATTAAAACCCAGAAAAACTATTTTCTTTGAGAATGCCTCCTGGGACTGAGATAGCCTTTCTTTTATTGCTCAAAACAACATAACCTAGATTTTGATATTCAATATTTCATATTTTCAAAATCAAATTCGGTCAACATTGGAGGCCATTTTTTTTTTTTATGGAAGTTTGAGAGACAGATATAATTTTAGTTTCCCTTTCAGTCCCCAACTCCACATATGGCTTTCTCCATGAAGAAACAGCTAGAAGAGACAGATTGATAGAAAGAGAGAAAGAGAGGGAGAAGGCCAGAGGGAAAGAGTGCTAGAGAGAGAGAGAGAAAAGACCATGGTGGAAAAATAAAAGAGCTGAAGTCTGGCTAACTTCAATAGCCTCTCTGTGTCCATCTAACACGGGGAGTTGCATGCTGGGAGTTGGCCCTTTCCATTCAGCCAGACCCCCAAACTCATAAAGACCTCCTCTATGGCCCCCAACCTGAAACCCACCCACCAAAGACCCCGTCCGTGTAGGGCCCCGTCCATGGGAACCTGCAATCTGCAACGTAATCCCACTTTGGCCCCTGGAGAAGCCTTTCCAAACAAATCCAGTGAGTTCCTAATACCCCGGGCCCCTGACAAGTGGCTCCTGGCTTGGCTAGGGCCCTGCCTCTCTGCAACCACCAACAACACACTTGGCCACATCTCGCTTCTCCTGTTTTTATTTTTTTTTCTCCCCTCTCGTCTCTGGGTGAATGACAAAGGAGAGGATCTCTCACTAATTGCCTGGGAGATTGGAAAGTGGGGGCTGGGCTGGGGGGTGCGGCCCGTTTAAAAAAAGAAAAAGAACGACGGAGGCTCTGGAGGCAGCGGGGTACTGTCACTCCGGCTTTGCCTGCCCTTGGTGTGTCGTGATCGGGATAAAGGAGCTGGCGAGGCAGCCTCTTCTCCCTCCTCCTCCCGGAGCCAGGCTCCCACTAGCAGATCATCAGTCGAGGCCAGCAGCTCCCAGGGCCCCGGACTTTACATCTCTGGCCAACCCACGAGGGGGACCGGGACAATGGTTGGAGGAGGAGGAGGAGGAGGAGGAGGAGGAGGAGGAGGAGGAGGAGGGAGGAGGAGGAGGAGGAGGAGGAGGAAGCGGCGGCCTGGGCTCTGCTGGAGGCCCCTCTACGCGCCTGGGAAAGGAGGGGTGGGCTTCATAAACCACAGGCCGCTGAGAACGGGCTACCGGAGCCAGAAGGCAGGGGCCGACAGTGTTGCTGTGTGGGGAAAGGGCAGATACATAGCAGCCCACTGGTTGTGATCCAAAGCTAGTTCAGCCCCTTTGTGAACAATCCAGCCACTGTGGATCAACGGGCTGGAGGAACGCTGGAGACTGTGAGGCCACAGTTAGGGTGGTCCCTGACCTTTAGATCGGGTGCCTGGTGGCGTGGAGAGTAAAGACTAATAGGGACAAACACACACACAGGCAAACACACACACACACACACACACACACACACACACACACACACACACACACACACACACACACACACACACACACACACACACACACACACACACACACACACACACACACACACACACAACTCTCTCTCGTTCACAGACACACACAAACATAATTTTGGACAAACATCCAAATGCACACACACACACAAACACACATACACACACCCACACACGCACATACACACACACGCACACGCACACTCACTCACACACACACACACACACACACACACACACACACACACACACACACACACACACACACACACACACACACACACACACACACACACACACACACACACACACACACGCACACAGAAAAGACAAACACAAAAACAGGGCACAGAACCATTATATTTATTACTTAGGTTGAGTCATGTTCTTCTATGAGGCTGGGCCACCAGAATAAATACTGCAGAAGCGTTGGTTGGGGCTTCATTGCAGAGAAGGAGAAGTATGAAGAGAGACCTAGGAAGTGCAGCTCTGGTCTGAGCGCATGCAAGGCATAGGACTCAGGGGTCATGGGGGGTTTTAATGAGAGAGTTCACGCTCATCCCCTGTTCCTGACCTCCTTCTATCCCCATGTGCCTTCTCTCTTTTTTCACCTCTTTCTCCTCCTCCTCAACAACACAAATCCGCCACTCCATGCCACGCACATGTGTTGGCGTTGTTTGAACTCTGGGAATGGGAGGGTGGGGATGGGGGGGAGAACTTCAAAAAGAGTTCAAAGTGAACGCAGCATTTTTTCCCCCTCACGCTAGGTTTTTTATTCTCAATCTCTCTCTCTCTCTCTCTCTCTCTCTCTCTCTCTCTCTCTCTCTCTCTCTCTCTCTCTCTCTCTCTCTCTCTCTCTCTCTCTCTCTCTCTCTCTCTCTCTCTCTCTCTCTCTCTCTCTCTCTCTCTCTCTCTCTCTCTCTCTCTCTCTCTCTCTCTCTCTCTCTCTCTCTCTCTCTCTCTCTCTCTCTCTCTCTCTCTCTCTCTCTCTCTCTCTCTCTCTCTCTTTGCTCTCTTTCACAGTGTTTTTTGAAAGGCGTGCTTCAGAGTGCAAATGATGATAAGGTCGCGAGACGAGGATTATGATATGCAAATTAGGCTTTGTGTTGGCCCGGTTGACATTGGTTACACAAGTCGCAGTGGAGGAGAGGCAACATGGAAAGGTAAAAACACACAAACATACACGCCACACACACACACACACACACACACACACAACACACACACACACACACACACACACACACAACACATACACACACACACACACATCTACACACACACACACACACACACACACACATCCACACACACACACACACACACACACACACACACACACACACACACACACACACACACACACACACACACACACACACACACACACACACACACACACACACACACACACACACACACACACACACACACACACACACACACACACACACACACACACACACACACACACACACACACACACAAAGAAATCTACCCATACATACACACAGACACACACACACCTCTTTCTCTTCTAGCATTACCCCCCCCCATTGCTATACAAACTGGCCAAACAGTTTTTTTTCATTCACATCAAAAAGGTTGCACACAACAAGAAAAGGTTGTGTTGAAAGAGAAGAGAAAAAAGGAGCAGAAGAAGAAAAAAGGTCTCACATGTTGATGTTAAAGAATGTTGATTGGTCAGCTGGCAAGAGAATTCTGTGTGTGTGTGTGTGTGTGTGTGTGTGTGTGTGTGTGTGTGTGTGTGTGTGTGTGTGTGTGTGTGTGTGTGTGTGTGTGTGTGTGTGTGTGTGTGTGTGTGTGTGTGTGTGTGTGTGTGTGTGTGTGTGTGTGTGTATTAGTGGGTGTTTATGTGTGTGTGGTTGCATGAGTATATGTGTCAGGTGTATGCATGTGTGTGTGGGTTTTATACACCTTTTGCATTCATATGAAAAGGAGGAGGGTGTCAAATGAGGGTGTGTCTTTGTTACTTCACCTTTAATTATGTATTGATAGAAGTGTGTATGTGTGTGTGTGTGTGAGGGGGGGGGGGGGGGGGTGTATCCCAAAACAGACAGATACGCACGAAAACACATGATTAGATAAAGACTCAATTTGTACATGACAACAAACACTTTTTAAGTATTCTCTTGTATGCACCACAATGTACTCTCCCTACAGTTAATAGAGTGTTGATATCTCTGAGAATATTGTCAGCATGCGCTGCTGTGGTTTGGAAGTCGACATCATGGTCCCAAGGCCTTTGGATGTAATTTTTTCATCATTTAGAAATATATATATATTTATTTCTCAGTCTTTCTTTTTTTTTTTTTCCCTTTCAAATTCAAAATCCTCATTGTGCCTTTTAAATCAACAAAAAAAAAACTAAAGAGCTAAATTTCTCCTAACATTTCCTTAATAAGGTTCTAAATATGAAATGCTTATGAAATAAAAAAAATAAAGCATCACTATTTTGAATGCTTGCTGCTGTCATGAATAATTAAATGCACGACATTGACGCTTAATTCTTTATGTTGTAGTCCAACAGATCCACTAGGTGGCAGCCAATCCAAACCAATGTAGACAAACGTTGGGCTGTATCGAATGGATTTTATGAGAATTTCGGCTCTTTTTAGGGAGCCGGACCATTTGGATCAGCTCACCAACAAGAGCAGGCTCGTTTGACTCCCAAACGGCTCTTAATATGTACTACTTATATCTTTTATAATTCAGCCAAATGTAACCCGTTTTGACTTGTGATTTGTATGTGTAGGCCTATATATCACTTAAATTATTCAATACATCCTATTATTATTCAAAAGTAAAAATTACATTTTCTAATATCAATAAATTGCTGTAGCTGATTGTTTTCATTGCATGTGAGCGCAACGCGCATTGCATTCCCGCCCCTCGCTGCTTGCTTAAGTGTATTATCCTCCTTGTCTATCGCCACTTTATTGGTTGCATGCATTGCACGCAGGGTTCGAGTTAGGTGGGAGCCAGTGGAGAGAGGTCTGGTTCCCATGAAAGCAGCAAACTCAAATATCTGTGGGGTTCTCCGATCACTATTGGCTATATAGTTACCTGACCTCTATATAGTTGGCTCATGCATCTATTTTAAGCGTAGGCTATATTTAAAGTCATTGCATGATTTAAAATCGTGCGTGTTTTGGGTGCATAACTCTGTGCATAACATGTCTAGAGCACGTCTAGAGCAAATAAATTAAGACTATTGGCTTTTTCGCTATGTGTGTTAGCCGCATCAAAACACTCAGCCAAAGTAAAACGTAGATCACAGAGCATTGTAGCAGTGTGTTTGGCGATGATGATCCCATTCAACCAAACCACGCACATGCCCAGTTTCCTTTATCCGTCACCAGTATCCCGACCCATGGACCCATCATGTGAGCGATTTGATAATTCTGTCCCTCGACTGAGTGGTTAAAATGAGCAGCTCTTCATTCTATAGTAACCTCGTTCCCATGCGTCCTTATCTCAAGCCGGAACGCCTGGAAAGGGATGCTCAAAATCAGCGTTATTGGCGAAAGCGAGGGCGGGGAGTCACATGGGTTTAGCGGCGAGAGAGGGAGGGACTTTCACTTACATCAGTTTAGCAGCGAGATAGAGGGAGGGACTTCTGTGACTTCAGAGTTGTAAAGGTTTCCGTTATATATTTGGTTGTTGCTTTGTCAAATTATTCTTCAAAACTCCATATTTAGTCTTCTTGTCGTTGGTATTTTTTTTTTCATGTTGTTAGTCTTTCTGCCTCGGGGACTGTTAACTGGCGTACACATCTAAAAAGGAGGCAAGAGACTGGAAATTGCGATGTGGTAGACCGGGATAACGATACAATTCAGTCTCCTCTCTCGCCCAGTTACAATGTGCAGCTCTCTAGTCTGTAGTGCAGAAACGCCCGCCGAGCATCAACTCTGCTGTCATTGAGGGCTGCAGGAGTGATTCGCCTACATAACAACACTGTACGCAGGGGGGTGAATGATTTGGAAGCCTCTGTATCGATACGGTGATTATCAGCTAACCCACCACACCGAAGAGGGTATCATCATTCCGACTGAAAGAGACGACAAGGTAGGAAGAAGAGTCAAAATCCGTTTTTTTTGGTTGTTTCCGTCGTACACTTTCATTATGTATCAGCTGTTTTTGGTCAACGGTTGCCCACTTTAGTCAGACTCATATCATAGAGCAGAATACAACAAGAATTGGGGACAAAATATACATTTTGTTACGATGTTACAAACCGTGAATACATTATGTTATCAATATAAGTGAGATGTTGAAAACACATAAGGGTGGGAAAAATCATCCCATCGATACAACAGTTGGGGTTTTCAGACTGTACTAGCTTAAATGTCGGCTGCTCCATTATTGTAAGAAAATCACACGTTTTACTGAACATTTCTAACGTCCATGACCATGACATTCAGCTAGAAAACCCGTGATGGCGTTAGCCCCAGCCTAGACTACGTAGGCCATGGATGTCTGGTGAAGTGATTTATTATATCCCATAACAAGACTTTTCTGAAAGCCAGCTCAGGTTATCAGCCTCTACGCAGAAAAGCTATGGTGGTATATAGCCTACTGTTGCTTATTATCAGTTCATGAGGCTGGTTGTGTGACTTGGAGGAGTCTTTAAACAGGCTGTCCTTTACTCAGCCATTCCAACTATTTCATTTTGAATTACTTTTCATCTCTTGACTGAAAAAAAAAACAGACCATCCCTGACGCTGTTGCACAGTGCTGTTCAATTAACGTTTTAATGATTATTCAAGTGATTATTAAAGGTGCCTAGATGAAAATAGTAACTAAATATTTGGCGTTTGTTGTGTCAAGCATTGATGATATGAGTCTGAGCGTTGTCAATGGCCTCTACCATTTAAATACACATTGTCTGTTTCTGCTAGGCCTGGTAGCGTCATGGTCCATGAGTGTTTGGTGTGTGTCTGGTTTCATCCAGCCTGCGTTGCCGACGAAGATTGAATGCTACTAAAATCAAAAGGTAGGTAAATCAATTTCTCGGCTCCCCTCCTACTCTCAGTTTACCTCTCCTATCAACTCCACTCTTCTCTATTCCTCTTGTCTCCTCCCCCTCATCTTGCCCTGCCCCTTCTCGATTAACCTTAACCTTAACCTTAACCTTGTGTGTGTGTGTGTGGGTGGTGTGTGGTTGTGTGTGTGTGTGTGTGTGTGTGACAGCCATTGATCCAACTTGTGGCCTTGAACACACACACACACACACACACACACACACACACACACACACACACACACACACACACACACACACACACACACACACACACACACACACACACACACACACACACACACACACACACTATTGTCCAATTAAACACCTCTTTCTCCTTGACCCACCATAACTACACACATCTGGCTTGTTTGTTTCACCTTACAATAAAACATGTGATTCCACTGAGTCCATTAGTTGCAGTAGAGTAGCAGAAGCCAGCATAAGGGGACATTAGGTCATCTTTGTCTTATATTTCAGTTTGTATATTTTGTAGCCTAGTCCCGATCTGAAGATGTACTCAAGACCCTTACATAATATGTAAGATGATTAATACTGAAAACCTTGGAAAGGCATTGGCCTAATGCATGTGTATACGTCTCCTTTAGCGCAAGGCTGTATGCTAGTGGGGCAGTGATGATGCTTGTGCAGTTGTGTGTTTATCGCAGCATGCTGCATACCACGATGGGAGTTATTTGTGTTGAATTGTTTTTCAGGCTGAACTGCAGGGCTAAAAAAGTATAGCTTGCCATGGCACTCTATGTCCAGCCAGCTCTAAGAGATTGAGTCGTGTGTGTGTGTGTGTGTGTGTGTGTGTGTGTGTGTGAAGATGTGACAGGCATCATCCCTGTTAACATGTTTTAAAAGATTCACGTGTTCCTGTCCCTGTTAGCCCTGTAATAGTCTGCAGCTGTGGCTCATAGGTTAATTGAGCCACGCCCATTCTGGTGCTCCTTAAGAGGGCCAGAGTTCTAGACTGGAGGGAGGCTTGAGTTGTGCAAGTGAATCAACTGTTGTGGTATTGTTTTTAAGTAAAAATATGTTTTTACCAACAACATTGTGCGTCGAGGAAACTCATTTTCACAGTGTGTTTGTCAACATGAAACAGTACTGCTCACCTGTAACTCTGCCAACAAGCCACAGGTCTCTCTGCTAATTGGGCTTGACACCATCATGTTGGTAGTGGAGCCGTGTGTGTGTGTGTGTGTGTTCATCCACCTTTTATCAACCAGGGCAGCACACAGCAGAGTAAGCCATGTCAATGACAATGAGTCATATCCTATAGAACAGTAGCTTCATCATAATAGACATCTGCTCTTGTTTAGGAGGGAGGAGGTAGATAGAGGGAGAGGGTGAGAGAAAGACTATCTGGTCGCAAAGAAGTAACAGGAAGTTGCAAGTTAGAGGAGTAACAATGACTTCCTGTTCCAAATGTATGCAGCAGTTCTTTTTTCAAAAACAAAGATATAGTGGATCTGACAAGAAAAGTAAAGTGTTAAGGTGTTTCAGCGCAGATTTGATACCAAAGGATGTTTCAAATACAATTACTGGAATTTTGATCTCAATTGTATGTGTCCTGGTAACGGTATGGAATGGTATGAAAAAATATTTTAAGTTGAATCCCAAGACAAAAAAGAGCCAAAACAACTCACCAGCTGCTGTGAGCTGAGGTGATTGCTGACCTTCTTCAACCTATTGTGGCGTTCAAACACCACTGGCTCACTCTTAAAAGGTCCAATTAATGTCTGAGTTCTATTCATGTTTGTCTGTTTTTTTTAGATTATATGTGTGTGTGCGTGTGTGTGTGTGTGTGTGTGTGTGTGTCTGTCTGTGTCTGTTTCTGTATGTGCCATGCACGTACATATCTTTCCTTGTTTGCTTTTTGCTCCTAATCACCGTTTCCTGTCATACCTAGCCCCTTCTTTGAGTGAATGCTATTCAGCTGTTAAAATCCTGATATCATCCATTACAGTGGGATTACCTTGCAGTCTGTGACTGCGTTGCTAGAGGGCTTATGTACACCGCTAGCTGCTAGCTTGTGCTGGGCTGCGCCACTTCACACACAGAATAGCAGCTATTCAATTATACTGCACAATTGAAGCCAGGGAGAGAGAGTTGCCTGGCTCTGGGTGACTGTTTTTGTGTGTGTGTGTTTGTGTGTGTGTGTGTGTGTGTGTGTGTGTGTGTGTGTGTGTGTGTGTGTGGTATGTGCGTGTGACATGTGTGGGTCAGGTGGTGACTCTGCATGTATCTGTGGTTTTGTGTACGTGTGTGTGACTGTGTATATCTGAACACAGACATTGAGAAAAGGCTAAACCCATTTCTGTCTGCAGTCTCCATATCTCCCCATGTCAACCCTGTTGTAATGTAACTGTAATTACTGTAATATGTGCTAACTTTTGGACTCCCTATGACTATGACTGCATCCCTGCAGTTCTATCAAGTCCAAATTAGAGACGATATTTAGAAGCCAATTTTGGCATACTTGATTCCTTTAATTTCTTAGTGTAGTTTTAGAGTAAAGGAAGGAAAAGTAAACTGTAAACACAAGCCTCTCTGAGCCCAGCCATTCTTCCCTACTATTTCTCACTGCCCCTAAGATAATCATTTCAAAAGTGAAGCACTGGAAAAAAGCCCATCCATAATAACCGATTAAACTCAACGCTGGCTGTTGCCACGTCAGAGATTTACACACAGTACACAGACTGAGCCCGTCCCCGCTAAACACAGCAGATTTATGACTATTACATTATGAAATGACCAGCGTATTGGCGGTTCAAGCCCAACAAAAGAAAATCTATCTCCCCCTTAAATAGCAACAACAACCCAGTATTGTATTCACACACAAATATGTGCTGGTCTTTTCAATAAACTTTTTTATCTTTGTTTATCATCTATATTTCTGCTCTCTAGCTCGCATTCTGTTTCTACCGAGTCTCTCGACTACATCCATGCCATCATCCATAGTGGATATGGACTTTTAATCACACGTTAGGAAGTGCTTGGTTATTCATTCTATGTCAGGTGTAGTTCTAAATAATAATCAAAACACACAATAATGTTTGGACTGTTCCTCTCACTCAAAATGAGGGACCCACCCACTTATCGAAATGCACACACACACACACACACACACACACACACACACACACACACACACACACACACACACACACACACACACACACACACACACACACACACACACACACACACACACACACACACACACACACACAGCCCCAGTGGACACTCACACACACACAGCCCAGGCTCACACAAACACACACAAACACGCACACAGCCCACACATAAAAACACAGCCCACAAACACACACACACACACACACACACACACACACACACACACACACACACACACACACACACACACACACACACACACACACACACACACACACACACACACACACACACACACACACACATTGAAGCTTCCCCACTCGAGAGCTTGTGCTCACCCACTGGTGGAGGGCGAGGTGGCAGGAGGTGTTGTGGAGCCGCCGAACAAGAGGACAAAGGAACCGAGCGCAGCACCAAATGAAGCGCTTCACCGTCGTCATGGCAACTAGTGCTTGATGTGGATGGTGAGGTTTGATGTTCGACGCCCAAAGACGGAGCGGTAGAGACAGAGAGGGAGAGAGACAAGAGAGTGGGATCAAGGGAGAGCGACAGACAGAGACAGGGATGGATGGAGAGAGAGACATAGACCAAGAAAGGGGAGAGAGAGAGAGAGAGAGAGAGAGAAAGAGAGTGATGGAGAGGGATGTAGAGAGGGGGAGAGAGAAAGACAGAGAGTAAACTGGTTTGATCCGGTCTGGCTCAGGAGTGTGGGCATTATATCTGCCTACTAGAAGTTGTTAGTTATCTAGTTTGGAATGTGTTGTGATTCTCACCAGTCCTGTCTGTTTGTAGGGCTCCTCCCGGTTCAACACATGCTGTTTGCAAATGCGGCTACCTAGATGCTAACTGCAGTGCAGGCCTATATGTTCAGACTTAATGTGTGTGTATCAAAATTTTTTAATTTCCTCTGAAAATGTCAGAATTTCATATGCCCATCTAATTGAGACAAACACACACACACACACACACACACACACACACACACACACACACACACACACACACACACACACACACACACACACACACACACACACACACACACACACACACACACACATCCTCGCCTCCTTTTCTCTGTGTCCCACCTGTGTCCCACCTCTCTCCGCTGTTTGGCCGGCTGCCCAGAGCAGGTCATTATGTCCTCCTGGACGGGGTTTAAAGAAGGGGGGCGTTAAACTCTGGCCCACAATGTTGTACCTTCTATCTTCTACAAGCCCACACGGCCACTCCCTACCAGTCGTTCCCTTAATCCCAGGTCCTCTTCATCGTCTGCCTCAAAGGATGAGCAGAAGGACAGGGCCTGGCAATACTGTATCGTTCTGTTGTGCTCTAACCTACAATAAAAAAAGACAAGTGATTTCGTTTTTTTTTTTTAAAAGAGCTATAGCTACCTATAGCTATATGCTTTACAAAAACATAAAATGACTGATTTGTTGATTTTGTGATTTGTTATGCTTCGAGTCTGGGGAGTACGGGGCGGGCAGAAACCTCTCCGATACTTTGAATTTAGACTGCAGTACCCTACGATCGGTATCAATGTGTACCTTTTTTAAAAAAAATAAATTATAGAGAGCATGGTGGAAGGATGGAGGGAGAGACAAAAGGGAGAGAACAAGGGTGGGGTGAAGGGAGAGACAACAGAGAGGATGATGGAAAGATGGAGGGAGAGAGAATAGAGAGAGAAGAGGAGGGAGAAGGCAGGAACAGAAGAGGAGAGGAGGGTAGTACGACATTAGTGGGGAGGTTGATATGAGAAGAAGAATAGGGGGAGTCAGAGAGCGATCAAGATACAGCAAATAGACAGACAAACAGACAAACAGACAAAAGAGGCAGACAAACAAAGACACACAGTGTCACATAACAGAGAGCAGGTGAACAAACCAGGGCCCTGTCTGTCTCCCCAGTGGACAGGGATAGACGAGTTACACTGCACAAATACTGCCGCGCTACTAGCACACAAAGAATATAAAATACATCCATACCATTTATGCCCTTTGGCTTTCATCCAATGACTCTAGACCGTCATACCGAATAACGAGAGTGCATATCATGGTAATAGCGCATCTAACCCTGGCCATTCTAATTTCATGCTTCATGCTATATATTGAGGTGTTCTGCAGGCTCCAAGTGACAGGGAAGGGGAGAGATGGAGTTGTGAAACTGTGAAAAGACCTTTGACAAAGAAAAAGTTGTGTTTGTTGTGATCAAAACTCTATCTCTCTCCATCCTTTCCTCTCTGTCTCTCCCTCCATCCTTCCCTCCTTTTTTGGTCCTCCCTGTGTTGTGGAACTGAGGTGCACCATCCTATTTAAAAAACTATTCCTTGATTTAGTGGTGAGGCGGAATGAAAAACATTAGCAACGTCAACATTGCTAATGAATGCTACTAATGAGCTAACAGCTAAGTGTTTTAAGGCAGTTCCGTTTATATTTTGGGGGCAGATTTCTCCTCCTTGGCTACTTGGGGATTTTCTCTCTGAATCCCCATCCCCTGAGCAGTAAACACTGAAACCAAAAACGGGGATTAGCCTCTGCCTGGATACAGAGGTGATAAACACAGAGCTACAGACCCAAGGTCGCCTCTCTCTCTCTCTCTCTCTCTCTCTCTCTCTCTCTCTCTCCTCTCTCGCTCTCGCTCTCTCGCTCTCTCGCTCTCTCTCGCTCTCTCTCTCTCTCTCTTCCCCGCCTCGTCGCTGTTGTTCAGCAGGTTAAATTTCAGAGCCCATTAGTTGCAAACAGTTCTATCTTCATTGATTAAGCTTTGTCCACCCTCCACGTGGGTGTCAGTTCATGCAGGGTGCAGAGTCACTGTCCACAATGAATACAGCTTACTGCCTATGTATGTAATTCATGCTTATAATGCATTTTATCGGATCATATTGACTGAGGCCTAATGATCATTATAAAACCCAGGGCCGTGTATAAACGTTGTAAGGGGCAGTGGCTCAATCGAAGCATGACTGGATTTTTCCAGACATGTCAATTAACAAGAATTTGCCTTTCAATTGATAACAGCGGTTTAGTTTGCTCTGATATATATTATATATATATATATATATATATATATATATATATATATATATATATATATATATATATATATATATATATATATATATATATATATATATATATATATATATATATATATATATATATATATATATAACAGCTTCTGCATTAGTAACAATGCAACTGTTTTGTGTTAATGTTTTGTTTGGCCAAAGGGGCACCTAGGCAAATAAGGGCCAAGGAACGGCGGCTTGGTCTAGCCCCTGTGCACATGTCTGAAGAAACCTACATTTTTAAGTGTGATAGCTTCACATGCTTAAGATCTACCTCAACAGCTAATCCCCTGTTTCGTGAATTCCAGTGTCTTTTTTAATAGAAATAGACCTGCACACATGCGCACATTCACAAGTCCTAGACTAGACGGTCCAATCATATGGCCCATCAATCAAACCAAGTGAAGGCCTGTAATGACTCTTATCTGTCTAGACAAGGAAGGAATGGAGGGAGGGACGGAAAAAGACCAGGAAAACGTAAACCAAGGACGGGGATGGAGAAAATAACAAACTTTCCGTGAAAGCTGTGTTTTTATGGTACAGCAGCAGTACTCGGGTAATGGAATTAGTCGGCCTGATTTTATCTTTTATTTCGAGAGTTGTAATTTGGTGTTATTGAGTGGTCCAATCAGCAGCCAGGAAACGAGATGGACGAATTTAACACTCATAAGGTTTCAAAAACCATGTAGTCTCATCTCTCTTACTGCCTATTGCGCATATTTTCTTATGTAGATTATTTTTTATCTGCTCCGTAAACAGATACAATTTCTCTATTGTAGACATTTAGCAGAAATTTTATCCAAAGTGGTTGACAGTGTTTGTTGTACACGTTTCATTAATCACATGAAATGTCAATATCAGACAGCCTAGCATCTAACTGAAGGATCTAAATTATGGACATTTATCGTGTTTGTTGTTCATAGTCTTGTATAGCAGAGAGTTATTCATTTGGATTGGATAGGAGGATGTGTAACATACAGTATCTCATCCACAAGGTCATATCAATCTCCTCTTCAGGATGTGGTCCATCTTCAGTGATTGCTTGATTTAAAAAAAAATCTGACCTTGTATTTCCTTCTCTAGCAACAAATATAATTTGATTGCCAATTAAAGTGGAGTGACAGGCCATTAATGAGGGGGGACAATGAAATGCATGTTGTTCATTTAAAGCAGGGTTTTTCCTGCATCGAAAAGGCATGGCTACATTGAAAAGGCAACCTAAGGCTTTTTTGACCCCAACAAAGCCTTTGAAGAGAAATCGCTTAATTAAAAACATGGTTAAGATGGTAATACGTTTTTTCCATGCATTTTTTGCTGCAATTCAGTCAACCCACCAGCAAGTTCTGCTAAACTATTGTTAGATTTGCTCTTTGTTCTTTACTTTCCTAATGTTTCCTTATTTGCTGCAACTCCCACCCTACTGTGGTCGACGCGTCCTTGCGATTCAAAGTCCTGCATTCAAAATCATACTTGAGTAAAAGTACAAAAGTAGTGGCACACAAAATACCACTATTATTAATTATATTATTGTCTATTGGTACATCAACAGTTCGTCAAACACAACAGGCCTTTACACTACAAGGGTCCGAGAAGGTTTACCTTCCCAGACCCTTGAACAGCAACATTAATTGGGTTGCCATAGTACCCCATGTCGGTGACAGCACAGGACATTTAGGGCAGGACTTCCCGCAATCACAGCTCACATCCAATCACAAGGAAACATTGAGGTAACGAGTACTGGCCAATCACAGCACAGAATGGCAAGACTTGTAGCAGGAAACAGGACAACGGCGTAGCACTACCTTTATCATACAAGAGTTATCATACAAGCTAGTTATGTCTTTAATACTGCATAACTACAAGGTCGTAAAATAAAAAATCATTGTCAAACAAATACAAAATGTAAAAAAAAAATAGAGTAAACGACACCACGCACAACAATGATAATAAATAAATTGATAAGCCAGCAAAAGATTGTTTAAAGAAGTTTAATATTCCTGTCCACCAACATATAATGGACAAGAGAAAAGACAAGATCATCGATTTATTTATAAAAGATCCTGATATGAGGAAGATGAAGATTTATTTTTAAACCTGTAAAAAAAGAAAATGGTATTCCAACCTTTGACTTTGGGTATACCATAAAGGCCATTAATATGCAAAAAAAAAAATAATATAACAAATACACATGTAGTGGCTGAGCAAAGAGTGCCAACAAATGTCCTACATTTGCCTATTTCAAAAATAAAATCCCATGTAGTCCCAAAAGATTTCTCACTTGTTTATGATGGCGCGTGTATTTGAGCTTTACATCTTTCTATTTCATTCTAATATATATTTATGGTCCTAGATTTGTCCTGTGTGATGAAGAACAGTCAGGTCTGAGAAGCAGGATGAAGAACAAGAGCAGGTACATGAGGCATTGGATGAAGTGCCGAAGATCATTCTGCAATTTAATATCTGAATATTTGAATTCACCTTTTAGCTTTTGACCAGCTCCAGAACAAAACACAGAGTTGGTGTTCTTCTACTGTTGTTCTCATACAAGTGAAAAACCTTTTCGAGTTTGTTTTCTGTAACTCCCATATTTCTCTGGTTCTACCTATACTTTGTCGTTCATTCAGCTTTATTATTATTATTATTTTTTCCCTCCTTCTTACCTCCATTCTTCATGCTTCTTTATGTCTCCCCTGGCCAAAGCGAGCATTATGGCTACCGCTGGCCTCTGTGACCAGGGAGCTGCTGCAGATGATTGGAGTGGCTGTGCTGGGATTAATTAGATGGGGGTCTTGTCTGCTTGCCATTTTTCCTCCCTTCTCTCCCTCCCTCTCACCTCCTCTGGTGTCTCTGTCCTCACCTCCCCTCTGTCATTCACCCTACTCCTCTCCTTGACCCTCCCTTTACTCCTCTCCTGTTTTCCTCTCCTCTCCTCGCTTTTTGTTTCCTCCAAGCTCCTCTCCTCTCCTCTCCTCTCCTCTCTCTCCCTCTCCTCTCCCCTCCCTCCCCTCCCCCTCCTCTCCTCTCCTCTCCTCTCCTCTCCTCTCCTCTCCTCCTCCTCTCCTCTCCTCTCCTCTCCTCTCCTCTCCCCTCCTCTCCCTCTCTCTCCTCTCCTCTCCTCTCCTTATAGCCTTTCCTCTTCTCTACTTTACAACCAATTGACTCGCTCGTCTTTATACCTCTTCAACCAATATATGCAGAGATACCGCGCGCAAACTCACACTTTACACAAACGTAAAAAAATATTCAAACATTCTGCAACCCCTTACAGGTTCCAAACCATCAGATTAAACTATTTACACCTGGTTCAGCCGTTGCTACCCCCCACAATCAGTTACAATTCTCTCTGAATCTATCATTCTCCATCCATCCTTGTTTGTCCATTAGCTATTTTCTTTCTTTTTTTCCTTCCCTCCCTCAGCTCCGGCCCATCGTTCACAAAGGCTGGCTTTTTTTTTTTTACTTTCTGGCAGTTTCCACTAGAGCGTTCATCAAGTGGTGGTTGGCTGTAGAGGGTCCTCCACGACCCTCCACACACCCGCTCTAGAGGCTCTCCATCTATTCATTTTCTATCTCTTTCATTTTTGTCTCCCATCTATCATTATCTCTCTCTATGTCACGCTGTCTCTGGCCTGTCTGTTGAATGTCTATTTCTATTTTTATGTGCACCACCATGCAACACAAAGAAACAGACACACACACACACACACACACACACACACACAACACACACACACACACACACACACACACACACACACACACACACACACACACACACACACACACACACACACACACACACACACAGCACACACACACACGACAGCGCAGGCACACACACACACACACACACACACACACACACACACACACACACACACACACACACACACACACACACACACACACAACACACACACACACACACACACACACACACACACACACACACACACACACACACACACACACACACACACACACACGCGCGCAGACCAACACACATGTCATACACTCACAGATGCATGCACTCCACAATTATAATTTCAGATTTGTGCCCCCCCCCCTCCTTTTCCTCCTCCATTACTGAACCTTCATTATCACCCACCTGAAACCAAGGAAACAGTTTGGCAGCTTGTGTGTGGGTCTTGCTTGTGTATCTGTGGGTCTATCTGTGTGTCGGTCACAGTGTTTTTCCGGAAATAAACAGGTGCAATAGACCCGTGCAGGTGACCTTCCATAACACAGCCCCCAGCAGGAAATGGTGGCTCGTTAAGCAGCCACCTGATGTGTCACTACCGCTTGGCCATATCGGCTCATGTGGGCTGGCCTGTAACGTCAATCGTGCGGGGGATGATGACGCATGTTGATGGAACCAGCGCACGCTTGCCATCTGTAGATCGGAAAACCGATGCACATCTTGTTTTCAAAGTGTCTCATTGCTGCCTTTTACTGATACGGAAGCGGTTTCCCTTGGCAACCTTTGCTACAGCTGCTCCACCTCCCCCCCCCGCTCCATCGCCCTTTCTTTTTGCTCCCTATGGGACTGGGTGTTACGGGCAGCCTAAATGATGACCCCCTTCCCCCTCTCTCCTCAAGGCTCTAGGTTCAGAACAATTCCAGGGATCACGTCCCATGACTGGGGGGAGGACAGGGCTGCGTGCTGGGTGGAGTGGGGGTGTCCGCCACGATTGCTAATGATAGAAAAAAGGGTTGGGTGGAGGAGGAGGAGGAGGAGGAAGAGGAGGAGGAGAAGGGGGTAAACTATAAATAGTCCTCCAGACCACTTTATGAATGTAAAGCCTCTGGGAGGCCGGTCTAGTGCCGTTCTTGTAGTGCAGTCTCTTTGGTTGTGTGTCACACTTGTCACATTCTGTTCATTCTCCAAGGCAGTGCTTTCGGCTTTATTCGATTTGGCAATTTGTGTCACCACCGACGTCACCGTCTCAATGTCATTCCCGTCCACACACACGCACGCACGCACACACACACACACACACACCTACACCTACACCTACACCTACACCTACACCTACACACACACACACACACACACACACACACACACACACACACACACGGCCTAATTTTTTAGCTGGTCTTTAGCTAATGCGAGTTCTGAGTCAAGGTGCTACTCTGACCCTCTCTGCCTCCCTATTTCCACCCATCCATCCTGCTCCCCCTCTTCTCCCCTCCTTCCCTCCTCAGGCGTTGAGGCCTGTGCTGTGTGGTGATGGCCAGCCTGGGCAGCAACTCCAACAGCTCCAGGGGTGGGGGCCCACATGCCCAGGCGTCCACCCCCCGCCACGCCCCGGGCCCCCGGCTCCAGGTGCAGCGCTCCCTCTCCCGGGACACCATCACCATCCACTTCTCAGCCCTGGGGAAAGGAGGAGGAGGACGAGGAGGAGGAGGCGCTCTATGGGCCCCTGGTGGGCTCCCTGGGGGCGGCGGGGGGGTCTGAGTGCGAGGACAGGGCAGGAGGAGGGGGAGGAGGTGTTTCAGGAGGAGGAGGAGGAAGAGCAGGGTGTGACCAGGGGCCTGGAGGCCAGTGAGGAGCTGCTGCTGGAGCACTCCGCCGGGGGGGCCCCGCCGCTGCCTGTGTCCACCACCAGGCCTTCTGGAAGGCCTGCCGCCCCCAGCCATCCCCTCCAACAGTCCCCGTCCTCCGCCGCCATGCCTATCGCCGCCTCCTCCCATTTCAGCTCCTCCTCCACCTCCTCCTCCTCCTCCATCCCCCCAGCCAGCTCCTCCTGGCCCTCCGACGGCTTGCCGCCGCCTCTCGCCTCGAAGGCGGCCACCGCATCCTCGACCTCCTCCTCCCCTTCCAAAGGCCCCTCCCTCTCCTCCTCCTCCTCCTCCTCCAAGCCCTTCCTGAGCCTGGTCCGCTCCCTGTCCGGCGACGTGGAGCCGCGGGACGCCGCCGCCGCCGCACTGCCGGCCTCCGCCACGCCCCCCCACCACTCCCGCCACAGACACCTGATGAAGTCCTTCGTCAAGTCCCTGTCCACGGACGGCCCCAAGCCCGAGGGTCCGGAGGGGCCTCTCCATGCGCACCCCCCCCCGCCGCAGACCTCCCAGTCGCGCCGCAACATGCAGCTCTTCAAGCAGTTCTCCCAGCCGCGGCTGTACACCGGCACGGCCGCCGCGACCCAGGCCGTCGCCGACTCCTCCAAGACGGCGCCCTCCTCGCCGCTCACGCCCACCGAAGGCCGGGGCTCCTTCTTCAAGGTGCAGGAGGTGGAGGCCCGGATCGAGGACACCAAGCGCCGGCTGTCAGAGGTGATGTCGGACCCCCTGCACCTCTTCAGCAAGATCATGGGCGACGAGTCGGCGGTGTACGGGGGCCTGGCCGGCGCCGGCGCCGGCGCCCATCGCTCCAGGTCCCTTTCGTCGAGCGCGTCGGAGCTCAGCGGGGCGGTGGCGGCGGCGGCGCTGAACGGACTCGGCGAGAGCAACAACAACAACTACAGCATCAAGGAGGAGGACTGCCCAGAGGGCGAGGAGGACGAGACCCCCACCGGGGAGGGCCCCCACTCGGTCTTCTTCTCCTTCCCCTCGCTGTCCTCGGCCCTGGCGCCGGCGTCCCAGGGCGCCTCGCTGGCCCTGCTGCCGCTGGCCCCGGTCGCCCTCCCTGACGCTGGGCCGCTGCTCCATGTCGGCCCTGGTGGCCCGGCAGGAGGACGAGGACTTCTGCATCCTGGGGGAGGGCGGGGACTTTGAGGCGTGCACCGACACGGACTCGCCGGATGGGGAGCGGCCGGGGTCCCGGCAGCTGCGCACCACCAGCACGGGGCTGTGCAGCGAGCCCGACACGGAGGAGGAGGAGGAGGAGGAGGAGGAGGAAGAGGAGGAGGAGGAGGCGGAGGTCGAGGCTGTGCCTTTCACTGCCCTGGTCTTCCTGGCGCAGGTGGTGTACTGCTACCTGGTGTGTCCCGTGCCGCAGTACGCATGCGCCGTGGTGCACGGGGTGGTCGCCGGGGTGATGCTGGCCGGACTGCTGCTGTGGCTGTCCTCGTCCAGCAGGAAGTCTTCTGGAATGAGGAGACGCAGGAAGAGGATGGATCAGTGGAATGCGGCCCAGCTCGACATCCAGGAACCGGGTATATTCAAGGTAGGATCTCGGCGAGGGGGGGGGGGGGATGGTTTAGGCCCTGGTCTACATGATTGGTTGTGTAACAGAAGAGATACACCTGAGTCCATGTATGAGTGGACGGCGTTAGACACTGTCCTCAGTGTTGTGAGAAGTGGCATGGTGAGTTGGTGAAGCAGAATAGACCATACAACATGCGGTTAATCTGTGGAAACACCCGATTTGTATCAGCTGGAATACAAGTCCTCACGCTATCAAATAAAACCAGCCCACTCTCTGGCTCTACCTTTACCCGTCTTCGTGTTGTAGCGACTCCATCTCCTAGATTTCCCTTGGTGTTTGAATTCAATTGGCTTCTGAGACAAACACACACACAACCACAACACACACACACACAAATACACACACATACACACGCAGACACGTGCAGGCTGTGCAGGTTCATAGCAACAGGCAACAGCATATTGAGGCATTGTTTCTCCAGGGGATGTTGCAGTTCCACACCAGGCAGTCAGATGAGAGGAGGGTCCAAATGTTCTGCCGCCTGTCTCTGTGTGGCTGAAGATCACAGATGATAGAAGTAAACCAGTCCAGTTGAGTTAAACATTTACGAAGTAGGCCGTGTCACACTCTCGACAGCAGGCTGTCCGAACTTCATCCAACACAAGCCAACAACCAACAACGGATATGGGCCATTGGCTCGATGTTTTTCAGACAGTGTGTAAGTAAGAGGATGGAACACCTGGCTCTGAGAGGATCATCGAAGAGTAAACTTAACATAACCTCGCTTGTGATCCGATAGGGATAGATGCTAGACGGGAGTTTCACTCATCTTCCATATTTATGACCCAATTTCTGCTTTAGTTTTAATTTTATATATATATATAGGTAAAAAATAAAGAAACGATTGATCTCTAATCCTCTGTGTGTGTGTGTGTGTGTGTGTGTGTGTGTGTGTGTGTGTGTGTGTGTGTGTGTGTGTGTGTGTGTGTGTGTGTGTGTGTGTGTGTGTGTGTGTGTGTGTGTGTGTGTGTGTGTGTGTGTGTGTGTGTGTGTGTGTGTGTGTGTGTGTGTGTGTGTGTGTGTGCGCGTGTGCGCGTGTGCGTGCGCGTGTTGGTCAAGGGTTGGATGAACGAGATCAGCAGCTACGACCCGGAGACGTACCACGCCACCTACACCCACTCGGTCTACGTCCGTCTGGAGGGCTCCGTCCTGCGTCTGTCCAAGCCCAACCACAACATCGCCCGGCGGGCCACGCACAACGAGCCCAAGCCGGACGTCAGCTACATCAGCCAGAAGATCTACGATCTGGCCGACAGCAAGGTGCTCCCTCGCACGCGGGCGGTTGTGTATGTGTATGGGTGCTGATGTTTGAGGTTGATTTTCGGGAGGTTTCGACGCACCTTGAGACAACCCAATTAAGATTACTAGAATGGATGGTGGATGTATATGGTGGTCGCCGTTACGTTGGTGTTTATGTCGTTTATGAGCGTGTGAGAAGTGTGAGGCTGAGTGAGCGAGTGCGTGTCTGTCCTAGGCCGATGTCGACACACAATACTGTCAAGGGGATTTTGGGTTGGGCACGCCTGTATGCATGTATGTAGGCACTGTGTGTGTCGAGTAAACCAGTTGTAAACCAGTTGAATGCACTCCCACTGGACAGTGAAAGGGAAGCAGCGTTGCCATCTCGCTGTCATCTCAACATGACCGCAGCCAAGTGACTTGTGCACGACATATGAAAAAAAAGCCCTTGAGATAAACATCCCCGGTCGCCGTGCACAGGATAGCTGTGACCCCCTGCAGGGGCTCAGCGTGTCTGTTGAGCCCAAGAGTTCGGACCACCTCAGGGCTGATAAATGCCAGCTGTCTTTTGGATTCGTCAGGCCACCACAGATGAGCTTACATCAGGCTTATGTAACATCGTACCGCAGTGGGTGGACCTGGAACATTCAAAGTAAATGCAACTAAAGACTAAACCTTTATATTATCGATCATATATTTATATATTTTGGACGTAACGACTTGAAACAGATTCGCACAGAAGGAAAACGTCCTTTCATCAGAAATTTCTTTTTTATTATGCTTTAGTGTTATCGGATACCGATGTATGTTTTGGACTGGATTTGGATTAAGAATTTGTTGACGTTCGGTTATGATGACAATGTAATGATATCAACAACGGGGGTGGCTAGCTTTGTACCTGTGTCCTTACGGAGCTCCTTCTGCCCCACAGATCCACCTGGTTCCCCAGAGCCTGGCCAGGAAGCGGGTGTGGAACAAAAAGTACCCCGTCTGCATTGAGCTGGCCAAGCAGGAGGACTTCATGTCCAAGGCCCAGGGAGAGCGGCCCGAGGCTGGGGACGAGAGGCCCGAGGTCGGGGAGGACAGGGTGGACAATGGGGAGGCAGAGGAGCCTAGGAGACCCCCTTCTGTGGTTCCGAGTGGGGGTGCGGCTGGGGGTGCGGGTACAGGCGGCGGAGGACTCACCCTCTTCCTGTTTGGAAGAACGGGCCGGGACAAGGAGGAGTGGTTCAGGAGGTTCCTGCTGGCGTCTGGCTTGCGGTGGGAGGGGAGAGGCGGCGGGTCGGGGTCTGGTGCCTGTAAAGGGGGTGAGTCCTGGCATCAAGCTATCACTACACCAGTCCTCACTCCACTCCAAGCCCTGATGCGGCCACTGTTGTGCCATACATCACACAAATAATAGAGAGGCACGCTAGTGTCAGGTTCAATCCCCAATGTCCACAACAACCTACTGGGAGGCATCCTTGGGCGAGATGTTTTTGCTCCTTATGGCTTTTTTCCATTATATTATGCTGGCCTGGCTCCACTCAGTGAGGGATTTGTGTCCCCATTACAACATAACCGCTCGAAGGTGTGTCTTTAACCGATCTCAAGCTTGTCTTGAGTCGATAACACAATGATACGCACACTTATTGTCGCCTATTTTGTTTAGCCTATTTTTTTATATATATATATTACAGCCTACTGTAAAAGTTTATTGATTCGTTTAAGAAACTTTTAATATGTTTCAGAGAAGAAGTTTCAGACAGGCTGAACTCAACCAATGATATCTGCAATGTTGAATTCAGTTTTTGACTTCTAAATGTCAATAGCTCATTGAGAGCCGATTTATTAAAGATGAGTCTTGTTTAAACATTTGACAATGCATCACACATATTTCCCAGGGTGCCACATGATGACCTTGACCTTGACCTTGACCATAGGAATGAACCACGTCGACTATAAATTTCAGCAATCACATGCCATGGCGAATCATAGTTTTACTCTGCACTGCCAAAAGTGCTCATGTCAAAAGCGTTTGGGGACCTGTATTGGCATTCACTGTCATCGCTTTTGATAAAAGCGTATGCAGACACACAACATTGGCTAGCCAGTTTTTTGTTTCCCTCGTGTATAATCAGACAACATGGATAATTATAAAAAGGGAGTTAATCCAGTGTACTGCGAGCTTGGCATCAGTCCCTGAGCAGCGTAATGAGCACCAAACGAGGGCAAGGCTAGCGGTGAAGGGCAGAGCTGGGGCCAGAGGGCGATGTGAATCCGCCCCAATGGCCACCAGCTCTGGCAGATGAGACCGAGGAGGTAGAGGCTGAATATGCAGCAGGTAAACACACCATGAATATAACAACATCCATTAGGGAGGAGCTTTTTATACTTTCTGGAAATATATCGTCGCTGTGTCTAAAGCGATGTGGATGTTAGCACCATCAGAAAGATGTCAATACATATGCGTACTATTTCCTATTCTTGTTTGTTCATTTAGCAGACACTTGCGACGGTAAACTCAGAAGCATGCCGTTAAGGTGCTGGTAGGGCATCTTGCTTAAGCATGCAGACGTTGGGGAGTGGACCCATTAGACCTTTGATTGGTTCTCGACCGCCCTATACACCACACACTTTCCTGCAGCCCCTCAGAGCATACGAATGCATATATGTATGCATGCACAGCACACACACACTTACACACGACACACACTATCAGACACACTTCACCTTTGCCTGCTTGTATTCACCGATACTCAGCGACAGTGCTGGGTCCATGCTGCCTCCCAGTATCTGGTACCTGCTGGGCCATCACATCACAGTCATATCCAGGCTACTTTCTGAGGACCCACATGCCTCTCAACACAGCCAGCAGATGTGTGAACAGGGTCATGAGTATTACCAGCACCACAGCATTACTTGTATTGTAGCACGATGGTAGATCACATTAAAAAGGAAAATGTTAGCACCGTTTAGTCTGGGCTTAGTGAAGTATTAAAGGGTGCATGCCATCTAGCATCTAGGATTAGCAGAGCAACAGATTTATCTTTAATGGGGATGTAGCATTGATAGTACACAAATAAACAACGTGAAAGAGTGGGCTAGCATGGTTATTCTAGCATGAGTCAGGGAACCCTTGTGTGTCATCCAACACAAGGTATGCTTATATGAATGCACTGTGGTATGACGCAGGCTATGCCAATTAGATGCAAACAACTTCACTGCCTCTGGAAAATGTTGAACATGCAGTTTACAGATTGCATTCGATAATGCATGCCATGTACACCCTGCTTTACATTTCTAGGCATTGTTGTCATTACGTTTCTAGCAAGTACTACTACTTTTTTTCCCTTGTTGTAGTTAAGTTTAGGTGCAAATCAAGCTGTCAACGGTGTACAAATTCACATCAGCAATACCATCAAATAGGTCTGTTTTCCTACCAATATTAGCATATCATTAGCGCCTAGCAGATGCGAGTGGAAGCGGCTAACATTAATGTAACATAACCACACTGTTTCACCAATATAGCTTAAACAGTGTGAGCTATTGGGTCTCAAGTTGTGCTTTAAGTGTGCAGATGACTTTAGTCTCTGTTATCCAACACAACCCTGTGGTCCGACCTCTCTCACGTCCCCCACCATGGCTTCAGGCTTCCAGGCGTCTACGCACGGTAGCACTACGGCGCCTGGGGGAGCCACCGCCAACGGGGGAGGAGGAGGAGGAGGAGGAGGAGGCCTGGGGGAGGCGGATAGCAGGAGCAGCAGCGCCCGCAGCAGCATGGATGAGATGCCCCAGGCTCTGCCCCGCAACAGAGAGCCATCCTGGGGGTCCGGCCTGGCGGCGGGGGGGGCCAGGCCAAGGTCCCTGCTGGATTACAACGTTTACATGGCAAAGTACATCAACCCCCAGGACGAGACGGAGAGCTCGGCAGCCGCAGCGGGACACAGTCCCGAGAGCAGCCCCCTGGCCGCCAAGAGAGTGAGTGAAGGAGGGAGGGAGGGAGGGAGGGAGGGAGGGAGGGATGCGGTGATGGGAAGTAGTTGGAATCATGCACGCACCCATTTGCGGTTGGATGGATGGATGGATGGCTGGATCGAAACATCGGTGGAGGGATGCATGAATGAATGAAGCAAACCAAGGGTGTTTGACAGCGGCCCCTTCCGTATCCATACGTTTCCATAGATTATCACATGTTACATTTATGTTTCTCTTCCCATCAGTTTCCACGGGGTCAAGGGGAGCGCATGGAGCCTGAGGCGTGGGTGAACGCTCTGCTGGGGAGAGTGTTCTGGGACTTCCTGGGAGAGAAGTACTGGGCCAACATGGTCTCGAAGAAGATTCAGATGAAGCTCAGCAAGATCCGGGTGGGTAGCGCCACGCTGAGCTAGCAGTTCTACCCAGAAGGGGTGTCCATTGTTTCAATTTAGTTATAAATTTAAACAATGGACACTGACTGGTAGACAATGGCAAAAGGGCTGTTTACACAAAAGATTATTCATGCATGAAAAAAAGCTTATTCTTGCATTCTCTATTTGATGACTTAACTTAAGCATAACTCCCTCTCATTGTAACCCGTCTTGGGATTTATAGTGTGTGTGTTGTGTGTGTGTTCCAGTTACCGTACTTCATGAACGAGCTGACCCTGAAAGAGCTGGACATGGGCTTCGCTATTCCAAAGATCCTGCAGGCCTCCAGGCCTTCGGTGGACCACCAAGGTTTGAAAAGCGACATCATCATTGGCCATCTTGTCATGTTGCTCACTGCACAGCTTTGTACACAGAGCCACGGCCTGTCTCGTTGGTTTAAAGTGGAACTACGTGATCTCCCCTCCACCTTTGTTCTCCTGAATGTTTCGTTCTTGGCTCACCTCGTCCATTACCTCCTCCATTGCAGCTGAATTGGATGTTACAACTCATTACCTCTTCTTATGCCCTTAATATGATTCCTTTGTTTTGGTCTCGCTGTGTCCACCTCGGTCCAATATAACACAACATAACCAACACGACACACATGCAGATTGATTTGTTCATTCATTCAACAGATCCCTTTATACAAAGCTCAATCCCTTCAGACACCGTCTCCCGGACATGTCTGCAATAAGGCTTTAGATTAAATAGAACCAGGCAGCACTTTTCATCAGGCAGCCATCCAGGTGGAGGATTTACGGCTCACAGTAGGGGGTTTCTGGTTGTCTTTGAACGGGAAGTAGCAGGCTATGTGCCGACACAGCAAGCGAATGCCCCATCGGAGCTGACCTTTCCAGTGCTTGGTTGGGGGCCAAGGACTGCTGGTGATAAGGCAATGTGCACGTTATTTCCAGGCCTCTATTGGGCTATAGACCCACCATTAACAGTGGACCCCTATAAAGTCTTAGCGGGGAAAGGAAGCAAAAGGAGTAGGTATAAAAGCTCCTAGTTCATTGTCAACAGCCATTCATCCTGAGTTATTTATAGTTATTGACTCTTACCTTAAAGTTTCTTTGCCTCCCGCCTGCTCTCTCTCTCTCTCTCTCTCTCTCTCTCTCTCTCCTCTCTCCTCTCTCCTCTCTCTCTCCTCTCTCTCTCTCTCCCCACTCTCTCTCTCTCTCTCTCTCTCTCTCTCTCTCTCTCTCTCCTCTCTCTTCTCTCTCTCTCTCTCTCTCTCTCTCCCCACTCTCTCCTTGCCTCTCTGTTTCTCTTGCTCAATGTCTCTTTTTCTCCCTCTGGCTCTTTGTCTCTCGGCCTGGTTCTGCAGGCCTGTGGTTTGACTTGGAGATATCCTACTCCGGCTCCTTCCTCATGACTCTGGAGACCAAGATGAACCTGGCCCGGCTAGGGAGGGAGAGTGAGGGTCTGGGGGAGCCGGGGAAAGATGGGTGAGGCCTTGCTCTTCGTTAAACTAGTTTATGTTTTTTTGCGGGTTTTTTCAAAATCTTAAATGGATTCTGCTTTCCAAAAACTTGAATACAATATCTTTGGGTTTTGACTTTCCCTCCTTTGCAATTGTATGTTTTGATTACTAATGCAGCTGTATATTTCTCTCCTCCTTCTGCCCGCCTCCGGTCTGCGTGTTGTTTCGGACCCTGGTGGCATCCTCCCCTGTCCGTGTGTTGATTGGTCATCTGGTTGGATCCTCCCGCCTCCTGTGTATTGGTTTTCTGGATGGTGAGTTTGAGACATGCCACTTAATCTTATTTTTCTTCTTCTCAGTTAGTAAGACCTGTTAACAAACGTTGACTTAGGGACAGGATGTTTTTGTATTGGTTAGTGTATTTAACTAGTAAAATATGCTGGGTTCGACCTGTTCCTTAATGACCGGTTTCAATTCACTGATAGTCACATTAATGAATGAATAGTGACTAGTGGTTAAAGAACCTATGTGTAACAAATTGACTGTATCATAGAATAACCATGATATATCATCAGCGATGAAGGAAACATGCTAAGTCTTAATACTTTACAGCAACACAAACGACTATTATTATTATTAATTATTATTATTATTATTGTTATTATTATTATTATTATTATTATTATTATTATTATTATTATTATTATTATTATTATTATTATTATTATTATAACTACTATACAACAATGCAAATGGCAGTAGGTTTTCATTAAAAATGTCAGTTGTGGGTCACTTTTTTTGTTTGTCTGTGTATTAGGATTCACTTTTTTCCGAGTACCAAGGGTCGCCAGATACTAAAGAAATTTGAACACACAAACACAGCGTAGTGTGGCAATGGAAACAAACAAACAAAACCAAATCAAATTAGATTGTACTGGATTCTAACTGACCCAAAAATCCTTGATCTCTTTGGCAAAGCTCCATGTCCAGGGCCGAACTAAAACATGGGTCCATCTTTGAATTGCATTTAAAAGATGGGGCCAGTAGGATTCCAAGACAGATGCCCATGACTCATCTTGTGCTCGTGTTTGTTCAGCGTCCTCAACCTGGCTGCCCGCACTGGGCTTTGAGTCTGGGGAGGAGGAGGGGGCGGGCGGAGAAAAAGCTCTCCAAAAAATGTGAATTTCAATGTTACACACTTGGCACCTTTAACATAATAGTAACCTCCCCATTATCCCTAAAGGTCGTGAAGGACGAGGGAGGTACTGATGTTGATTTTTTGTTTTTATTTTTTTTGCTTTTGATGGCTACTGTGCTTTTTGCGTGACCTTCAGTGGCCAGACCTCGGACGTACTGTTTGGCGGACAGCGACGAGGAGTCCTCCAGCGCCGGCTCCTCTGACGAGGAGGACACCGCCGAACTCCTGGCAGATAAGGCCGCCATTTTGCCGGGAGGCGAGGGGTGAGCCCGCTGCACCCTCATCATCATCATCATCAACAACATCACCGTCATACACAGGATACTTCTACTGGTCGTCATCTTCATCCTCATAGTAATCGGATTGTTAATAGAGCGTTTGTTAGAAACGCACAGTGTACGTCAGATATTGTCTATTTTAGTTCCAGCTACCCATCCCCATTTGAACCCACACATTTTGAAAGCTCACTGCTAATGTTATACATGACACACACACACACACTCACACACACACACATTGTCCTCTCCATGGCTGAAGCTGAGCGATGCTGTTATGAATAAATTATGACTCTGACTCACTCCCGGCCTCCCATCCCTCCTGCTCCTACCTCCCTCCTCCTCCTCCTCCTCCTCCTCCTCCTCCCTCCTCCTCCCTCCTCCCTCCTCCTCCTCCTCTCCTCCTCCTCCACTCTTGGACCTCTCTTGCTCAGGTACACGGGAGGCCACCGGCCCAGCAAGATCATGCGCTTCGTGGACAAGATCGCCAAGTCCAAGTACTTCCAGAAGGCCACGGAGACAGAGTTCATCAAGAAGAAGATCGAGGAGATGTCCAACACGCCCCTGCTGCTCACGGTGGAGGTGCAGGAGTGTCGCGGGACGCTGGCCGTCAACATCCCCCCGCCCCCCACCGACAGGATATGGTAGTTGTGTCCTTTTATTGTCATTGCCTGGTGATATTAGGACCACAAGCAAACACTACCTCCCCCTGGTGGTGGAACACAGTCATGAAAGGGTAGAGGATTATGTTTGACGCCAATGCTGTTGTGGTGGCCAGCTTTTCTTCATCTTATGCGGTGGGGAATCTTTATTAACCACAATCAAGGAATACGAATCACAAAGGGTTGCAGTAAATATTGATGAATTAAAAACACATGCAGAAAAATCGACAGGGCTTCTAGAAAAAAGCAGTTTAAATGCTACGTGACGATTTGGATAGTACGACCATTCATAAGGCGCTGCATTCAGTTTGCAACTTATTAACAGTGATTAATGTGTGGTTCATATTGATTCGTTCCAAAGAATACACTATTAAGATATGACAACCAGGTATGAGATTAAGCTGAATTTCTCAAAGTAGCCCTGTAACCACTATGCTTGCTCAAATTGCTTAACCTCCGTGAAGAAATATATTACTATCTAAAGCTACACCAGATAAACAAGGAGTTTTTCAAAATCAACAAAGGTTAGTCTATTAATTATTATTCTCAGAATTCAGGTTTGTAAGTGACCCAGCACAGCTCAAAGACATGAAAGAATATACCCAAGCAACTTCCTGGTGTCCTTTAACATATCGAGCAAACATTGTGTTTTAAGAAGTAACTTTAGAAGACATTCTTCTGAGAGATTTTCCCCTTTCGGTCGCCAGGTATGGCTTTCGAAATCCCCCACACCTGGAGCTGAAAGCGAGGCCGAAACTGGGCGAGAGGGAGGTCACATTTGCCAATGTGACAGACTGGATTGAGAAAAAACTGGACCAGGAGTTCCAGGTGAACAGCACATTGTTTTCCTCAAAGCTAGATGCTGTAGTAAAACTAGATGTATGTTTATATGAGCTGTATGTAGAATATGTATACTGGAATTGTTCCGATTGGCATTATATGGATGCACCATTCATCATACGCTTGAACTTGCTTATCAAGCTGAGACAAGGATCGGGATTAAATGGGAATTGGCTAATAAAAAGAGAAATTTAGAATGATTGAATGGGTTGCCTCCTAACGCAACAATACTTAGCCATGTGCCCGTGGCTCTATACTGCTCTCTATATAAATCCCAGTAATGACACTTTCCCCAACATATAACAGGCCTGTGGCAGAGACTGGTGGCGTAATCGGTCTCTATTGCAGTGGAACTGTATTCATCTCGTTGTGATGCAACATCAATATCATGTGTCTTTGGTCAGAGACCTGCCTCCAGTAGAACCCAAAGGGGCTACAATGCTTTGTGTTGTAACCTATTGGAGAGCTATGTGCTTCTATAAATGCTGTAATAGGCAGTTTAGAAGTCCATGTGGCATCAAACATAAATCAGAGATGCAATTTAGTGCACACAGATCGAGTTATTCCTCAACAGTAAAGGTTGCACAATCCTATTTCAAAAAGCCCAGAGATTGAAAGTTTCACACCAGGGCATATGCTCTTATACCCGTGTCTTGTAAATTGTTTTGCTCAGCACTTCAATCCTCTACCTTTTTTTTTGTTTCTGCCGTCCAACAGAAAATATTTGTGATGCCAAACATGGATGACATCTGGCTTCCCATAATGCACTCTGCCATGGACCCACGCTCCAACACCAACTCGGTTACAGAGACAAACGATGCCTTGACTGACCCCGAGCCCACAGAGTCCGAAGTCTCAGAGTGAAGACTTATGTTTTTTAAACGCATTCGTCAATGGATATTTATTGAACAAGTGTCATGGACACGCATCCTGTCCACCACCCGCCACGACCTTCAGGTGGACCAAACGTCCACGCTTTATGACTTTGTTCCACTTCCTCAGCGCAATGACTTGTCTAGTTACCATGACTACGAGTTAGCAAGCTCATTGTTACCCCCCCCCCTGCGTAATTTAATTGCATCATTATTTGTCAGTTGGAACGATACGACTTAGATTTGGCTCATTAGAATACATTGAGTTGGGAGTGGGGACGTTGAAGGTTGAATCTACCCAAATGAGAACCATGATACCTGTGATGTACAGTTGGAACCACACAGCCAGAGTCTCGGTGTGAGTATGGCCTATTTACTGATCAAATCCAGTTTGAATTCAGTTCTTCGAAACAAACCCAAAAGCGTTACTTTTTTTTTTTGATAGGCCTCCATTTTGATGCAAGGGGGTCCCTAATGTGGACTATGTGAAAATGTCATAAATCTCATCTGGAAAATGGAAGTTATACAAATCTCAGCAGGTACTTTTTGGTCGGTATCATACATTGTTTTAGCGAGTTCTCAAACAAACTATAGTCTGTCTGTACAAATGAATCGATAGCTATTAAGATACATCTATTCCAGTCAAACGATGAATGTATAATGAACTGTAGCCTGATGTCGTGCTGTATGGCATAGGATAAAAAAAAACATGACCATTCCATGCAAGGGCAATCAGACGCGATAGGTAAGTTAAGGGACCAAGAGGCAAGAACATCATGGTTGACATTTATAAAAAAATATGTAATATCAATGGATTCAGCCATAGTGTCCAATGTCCCCAGTAGACTGCCTGTCCAATGCTGTTGCTCCATTTGTTTGAACAAATAGTCATGAGCTTCAGATTTATTTTGCCAAGACATGTTGCGTTTTAGTATACTTCAATACATTTGTTTGGATGTTAGGTTACAGTAATAGGCACAAGTGCCTTTATAAATGACCAAACATTCCAACCAACGAAGACATTGGTTGCATCCTGTTGAAATTGAGGCTCATTGTGCCATCGTCTGTTTTGAATGTGCCGTGTTCAGTCCGTCATGTGGTTTATTGGCACAGTGATGAAGTTATCACATTGCGCTGAGTTCCACAGAATGTTTGGATTGGATCTTGATTAAAGAACGTTTTTGCTTGAAAGTCTAATTAACTTGCATATTGTAAACTTTAAGAGCATATTTTTCTTAATATGCATGGGTAAACATCTACAAGTATCTATGCTGATTGGACCAAAAGTATTGTTTTACTCAAAATGTGGTACAATTTGGTTTTATAAGATAATGTAACTTGCATTTAAAAGAGAAGCTTGGGGGTAGAGCCAAGAGACCCCAGTTATAACAAGTCTTTGTATGCTTTTGCACTATAGCTTGGCCTGTAAGTCCATGGGAATGGTCATGCAGGTTCAAAGATAGTGCTTGAATTACACAGGTTTAAACCGTATAGCCAAATAAACCAGACGAAATTCTAATAAGATTTATTCAGGTTAATCTCAATTCAGGTTTTGTACAGTCAAGTACATGCATTGTGACAATGGTCTGCTTCGTCTTGTCAGGTTATAGACGGCCACATTGAAATATATTCTTCGTGCTTGCTAGGGCGCTACTACATTTCAGAGCCGCAATCAACAGCGATCCATCCTGTTTGGAGAAAAGTAAATCAAATATTTAAATAGTCAACAATTTAAAGGAGTAATATTTCGTGTGTAATGGTAAGTCAGTTGGAAAGATTGACCTCATGTTTTTTCAGAAGTCTAACGCATTGTTAACATCATTCATTTACAAATCCAAGTCATGGTACAAGTAAACTTAATCTTACCCAATATAACACTTTTTCGTTTTAATACATTTGGATCCGAGGGGAAAGCCTGGATCCTCTGCAGAACTACGCCATTCTCGGCATCAATCCGCATTTTCAACAAACTAGGCCAACTAAAAGAAGAAAACAATCGGGGGGAAATGCAGGGTTAACAAAACAATTATTGAAAAAGTAGTATTTCGGGTGTAAATTGTATGTCAGTTATAAAGATTGACCTCATGTTTTTTCAGAAGTCTAACGCATTGTTAACATCATTCATTAACAAATCTTAAACATGGTACAAGCAAACCTTTTCTCTTACCCAATATAAAACTCGTATACACCTAGATCTTAGTGGCCTGGTGGCTCTGGGCCCTCTGCAGAACTCCGACCGATGAACTCATCAAGACGCATCTTGAACTAGGGAAATAAAAATCAATTAAAGTTACACGCGATAGTCGGTTTAAAAAAAGATCCCTCACCAACATCAGGAAAGTGTACTCAAGATTACCTGCTCACTCGGATTGCTCTATCGGCCTGCTTGTTCACCTCGTGGGCGCCCATGTGGTGGACTTGTAGCCCTGCTGACGCACATGCGTGCTTCTAGTCTATTTAAAACCTCATTCTGTTTAAGATTAACATGGTTTGATCAGGTTATTAGCTCAAAAATGCAGGAATATAACAGCCAAAACGATCTACGGCTATTGAAAATCCCACTACATACTCTGTCCATAATTACTAATAACGCTCTCTAAACACCTCAGCGCTAGACCAGCGTGCTCTCCAAACCTGGAAGAAAATGTCGCCCGGATGCTATTTCTAGTACATCCGGTTATTTTAAAGGCATCCCATTGGTCCAAAGAAATGCTACAGGCTCCCCTCCTCCACTGGCTGGAGCTCGATCCCAAAGTCCAACCCTCAAATCAGTCGTTTCAGGAAGAAGCAAAGAAAGCAGTTTTTCTAACCACCTTATAACTGAGATACATCTGACTAAATGTTTTTATATCGCACTAGTGTTTTATGTGTTGCGTTTGGTTGTATCCAGTTGGCCTTTTCTATGAAGCCCACGGGAACCCTTGTAGCTGAAACCCCTCTCTAGAAGCCGGTGTTGGTGACTCAAAAGATGGACTGGACAGTTAGCAGTCGGGCCCTTGTGTGGTACATTATCGCATCGCTTTACCTACTACTGGTGGTAAGTAGACTAGCTGGAAAGCTGGATTCGTGTGCTACTTCAATGGTCACCAAATAGCAGCCGCCAACAAGAACCACACAATGCTTTAAAATGATCGTTACCTTCTTTATATTGACAGACCTCACATTGACCTAACGATAACAATGCTAATGATACAAGCCTTGTATTCAACTTCTTAATCGACATGAGATGGCTGCACTAGAGGTGTCATTATTATTATTACTTTTATTATCATTACTCCTCAATGTTAAATTACCTTGTGATCGTGGGAAGCTACACTACTTTCTTTCCAAAAAATCCGCAGCAACACTACATACTTCTAATCCAGGCTGGTGAACATAGCCTAAGCACTTAGATACGATTATTCCAGTATGCCATAGCAATTATAAACGTCCCATCTTCTTTATCGACTGCTTAAAAAATAATGGTTTCAAAAGTCATTATCAATGTAGCTACAGATAAATCAGAGAGGGGGAAACATAGCACTGACTCCAATCACCAACTGGAGCCAAATTTTAAATGTTAGGTGTGAGATTAATTAGACTGAGATCAGTTTATTTTCACTTGTGAACAAAAACGTGTAGAGACATTGCTCAACGTAAATATACATTCACAGACCCAACTGTATTGGTGTAGTAGACGGGCTGTCCCTTCGATATATGACAGACGTTAATATATAGTCTAGTTTGTACAAACGAACCATGGTAATGTTGAATGCACATTTCACTGTTTGGAGATGTTTCTCTAACCAAAATATATTTTAAGGGTTTAAACCAAACGCTCTACTGTACGTGAAAGTTATTTACTTACACTATCTTATCACGTAGATTGTCGTGTGCCTGAAGCTTACACGTGAGTTCTCTGCTAGACTTCCCAGAACAGGGTTAACGGTAGGCCTATACATGTTGTGAACAACAATAATGACAATTACCAACACAAATTAAGTTTCCCCAACAAAGCGGGTGAAAAATCATTAAGAATTCCAATCAGTTTTGTGATGCAGAGCTAAAAAAAGAAAAGAAAAAAGCAATTCTCAAAGATGTCGCAACGGGTTGTTTTTCATTTACCTCTTTTCCCTATTACTATAGTGGTATAGGTTTCTGAGCAAAAAATAACAGGAGGTATTGTTTGCCAACCATCAGCACCTAAACCACAAAACGTACAATAAACGTAACCGGAGGTGTATAACGTAACAACTTGTAACCCAATTTCGATGATGGAATAAAAAACAGATTCAAGGTTTGATTTGTTCCACTTAAAACCAGGGCGCTTTGTCCTGTCTGTTATCTTGCTGTGGTTTTTAATTCTCTATCTCTTTCTCCTACTTGCAATTTATCTCTGTATTTTCTTGTGGAAACAAGTTGTTGGGCTGTCTGCCTTGGCATAGCCTGGGAACATTGCATGCATATTACTGATTCTTCTCTTACATGATTCACTTACTAAGGAGAAGGAGACAGATTTGTTTTTTTTTTTTAGATTTGATTGTTTTTATTCTCAAAACTAGTGACCACTAGTGACCATAAACCAGAGGTCTTGCCTCCGATGTGGTCATGGAGAAAACAAAAAATTAACTATCAGGTAATTCAAAAGGAATACTTAGTATTTTCGAAACTGTGTCTTGTACCTTTCCTTGTAAATATTGTTTGCACGTCATGTGTCCACTGGTTTTCACACCAGAGTGAAACAGGAAGACAGTTGTTTTGTCTTTTATTCCCCTTCTCCTCTATTGAGACTCACTCAGATAAACAGGCTCTCAACATTCAATAACATTGCCTTCACTGCTGAACTCAGGGTTGCAATGAAAGGCTTGGATAAATCTCTGTCTCAAGTGCAGTCAGTTTTTTTTGAAGATGTGTGGATCCACATAATGATACCTCCACATGTTACTGCTGCCCAACCACAAGCAACAACATGTGCTCCAGGCACGGCCCCCTTCATGCCATATCCACCGGGGCCCTCAGTGCAGAGAGCCCAGTAGAGTGGGGGGGAGCGAGCGAGTTAACCTGGGAAGAATTTGATTCCTCCCTGTCCTGATGTAGGTCCATGATGTAACCGGCTTGCGCAACGTCTGGCTTTCCTGTCCATCTAAAAGCAAGAGAAACAAGCATAGGAGAGCAAGCCCTGCTGCTGTCCCTCATGCCCGCTGACTTATACAAATGGAAGATTCAGCGGCCCCGGTATTCAGAGCAGACATCCAATGCTCTTTGGTAACCCTGATCAAGGCTGCAAGTCACCATAATAGGGCTTGTACATCAGAATGCATCATGGGAGTTTAATGGTGATACTCTGCCACGTTGAGAGGGCAAAAGAGTTGTGGTACAGTAAAATCCCAAATCAACGTAAATATACTGTAACCATGGCTAATGAAAACTTTGTGTCTTGCCAGATGTTCCTATAAAATGTGCAAAAAAGTTCATGCCTAAAACGCAATACATTGCAGATTAATTCTTTATTAATCTGCAAAATAGAAATGCAACAAGAATTATCTGACACAGAGAAAAAAACAGTGATTGCTTAATCAATGATCCAAGTCATGTTTCAGCAATAATCATGACTGTTATGAGTTGCAACAGATAACCAACAGTCATAACATGGATGTTGCCAAATGAAGAGAACGGCAAAGGTTTTGATTGTTTTACTATTACTCCACACCATACAATTTGGTCCAATGTCATGCCTGTGATATGGTGTGCAGCCGCTGGGAACAGCCACAGCTGTATTGACAGACACGCCACTGTAGTAGACCCGGGGATTGCACTGAGCGGGATCTGTTGGCAAGTGCAAAACAAGAGAATCCGGTCAAAGTAGTTTGTTCTATTGTTTTATGCTACAGTCCCTCTATGGTAAAAAATAATAATCTGGGTGCTTATAAATGCATCTTTATTTTTAGAATGTGGTGTGAGGGTGTTAAGAATTTAAATGACACAAATGACTTTCTTCAGTTCACACTGCAAGGCGGCATCCCTTTTTATAAGAAGCTGTTAAAAACATGCCCGCCACGCTTTCCGGCCTTTGTAAGCGGCCTTTGTTGCCAACCACCCACACTGTGGAATAGCAACCACAGCCAGTTTGAGGCCTATGTCAACAAATGGTTGAACCAGCTTTAAACAGAAGTCCCGCAGTCACGATAACTTGTTACTATGCCTTTTTTGTTGTTGTTGTTTTTCCGTTATTCGTCAAGCTGCGAGTTGCTCTAGGTATTCTTTTTGCTAACGGGCGATCTATTTATTTTTTTATGGTTGGATATTTGTTCTTGTGAAAGTTGTTATTTTTGCATACTCAGCCTTCTCAATGTAAGCAGAGAAGGGGCTACCTTAGGACATCTTTTCGTTGAGCCGTAACTCCTGTGTCTCATGCCTTCTGGCTACTGAGTGGGATCTTCTTGTTGGAGCAGTCCTTGTAAACAAAACCAGCCCACCACCCACCCCGCCCACACCCCAAGCTCTCGGCCCACCGTTCATCTGTGCAGTCACAAAATGTTCTTCTTTCTGTCATCCATTACAACCAACATGAGGCCTCCTTTCTAAGGTTGTTGTTTTTTTTGAAGTACATGTACAGTGTCTCATTGTTTCGTCCACAAACTCCGTACTGTCCAACTTTTTCCGTTATTTACATACATGACCGGCACACACACGCTTAATGCTCCTTGGCAGAATCAGTACAAAAATGTTATTCCACAATGGCAACTGATGTTTTAGTGATGCTAGAGAACGCCTACGATGATTTGATCACCAAGACTCTAACCCTTGTCCTTTTGCACTTTTTTTTTCTCTGTACCTTTGGGGGCTTATCTAGATCACCCATCAAACTTGCCTCTGAGGTAGCTATCTGGGAGCTAACCCCTCATTTGCACTCTTTACAACCATGTTAGGCTTTGTATCCCTGACAGAGGTAGTAGAGGTAGGGGCAGGCGTTTTATTGATTTGCGACGCAGGCCAGGGCAGCAATTAAGGCCCGAGGCAGCTCCCTTCTGCCCCCCTCAGTCGACCACGTCCTGGTAATGTGGGAACATCTACATCTACAGCATTCCACTTGAGCCATAAAATCTGGCCACAGGAGTAGAGAAAACATATATTCCTTTTGTCCTTTTGTCGTTATATTTCTATGGGGTTGGTTGTGGCCGTAGTTTACTTGAATTATGGAAGATGAGCGCAATACATGAGCAGTAATGTGTGTGAGTGATTAGAGGCTTCAGTGACTATTCAGGATTGGGACGGCGGAGCACATCTCTGACCTGACCCTTTTATGCATTCATATGCGTGTGTGGATTATGTCGCTGTTTTTCCTTCATTTAAATTAATTGATCAATATTGCCTGTGTGTGTGTGTGTGTGTGTGTGTGTGTGTGTGTGTGTGTGTGTGTGACATCCCATCATCAACAGTCTCTTGTTCATGTGCTCGTGTCCTGCAGGGTTTCTGCGCTGCCAGCACCGTATCCCTGACTGAAAGCCTGCTCTTTGTGTCCACATTGGACGGAGACCTGCACGCCGTCAGCAAGAGATCGGGTTCTATCAAGTGGACTCTGAAAGAAGGTAAGAGGAGAGTTGGATGACTTTCCCCGGGCCGCTAGGAACCTGCTTGCGTCCGCGTTCACCGGTTCCTATGTTGAAGGCTCAGTCCCGCGTTCGGGTTTCAATTGTGCAACAAGAGTGCCTTTATGTGGCCCTCCCCGGGACCAACCAGCAGATTCTGTTCTCCTTTTCTGAAAGTGAAATACTCTTGCGAGGCGTAAGATGCAATCGCGTTCCCATTGGAGGGAACTGTATCGCAACACACACAAACACATAAGCAGAACAAGGAAGCTGTTTTGTAGTTGTTGGGCAGCCTAGATAACTGGATACGATGAGACTGTGCGGTCACCCCGGGGATGTATTCTGAGTCTCTTGCAACACATTTATTTTTCCCTTGCTTTTTGAAAGACTTTTGTTGTTGTTTCCTTGCTTTTGAGCATGCCAATCCGGTAATCATTTACGGAGAATGAGTGGCAAGCTGGAGAGGCCAGTTGGGTTTGAGATGTAAGCGCCAATAGTGAAGGTCATGTTGGAAAATCCTGATCCAACCCCCCCTCCCCCTATGACCCTCCTGTCCAAACAGTGTGACTATGTAAGCATTGAGCGCGATTAGCATGTTGATGTCTGCCGCTTTCGGGCCGGCTAATTGCATCAGCGATTCCAGCCTAAAGGGCACACTTTGAGTCAGACTGACCAGGGCCTTTCAGCCAGATGGAAAGTGCAAAACAAGGTAGCATCCAGGACAACCCACCACGGTTGGGTACACCTAATACCCAGATCATTATCGTCCAGTAATCTTCATGTCCGTCGGCAGTGCCAGCAACTGTTGAATATTGTGTCCGGACCTGTTCTCGCTCGCACGTGGGTGACACATGCAAACACGTGTTGTGTTGAAATTTGCAGACCAGCAGCTCGATGAGTGATGCTCACCCACTCTCTGCACTGTTGGACCACTCCTACCCCCCCCCCCCCCCCCCATTATCGTCTTATCCGTATCTTCCTAGCCTACAACGTATCGGTGGCGCAATCACTGAACCCCCACTCTTTTTAAGTAAAACCATTGTCTTTATTGTTTGGCAGACTCACTTCACTGGATTTTCTGTGTGTGTTTGTCTACCGTAATACAATAGTCGTCTCGTTAAACTCTTAACACCTAACTGCTGACCCCTGAACCCCTACCCACACCCACATCCACGCCCCCCCCCACAGAGCGTAAGGCCACCTGGCCCAACGGGGACGCCTATGTTTGGCTAATAGCATAACGAGCTCAACATGTTTAACATTTAGCTTAATTCCCCGCCGCCAACCCCAGGTTGGAACTTTAAAACACTTCTAAGCGCTGTGTCCAAACGTTTGTAATTTAGAGGAAAGATTTGTTGTTGAATGGTAAACTGTAAATTCACCAAAATGACTGACATTTCAATATCTTTTTGTTGAAGGATTTTTTATTTTGTTTACAACCAACACTTGTTTTGCCGCTGGGTCTTTTTTTGTCCTACGATGGTTTCTATCTCTATTTATTTGGTGATTTGTGCTGTCCACTGCCCGTCCCTGGCCTGGACGAAAGGCCTCCTCTTTCCATCTTGTCAATGTAGCGCCTTCAACACTTTTTTAAGTAATCCTGCTCAGCCAACCCTGGCCAATTGACGGTACGGTTGTTGTTGTTAGACAAACTGTAATTCTGTCATGCTTGTTCCTCTACACAGATCCTGTTCTTCAGGTCCCCACACACGTTGCAGAGTAGGTATCCTTGTGTGTGTGTGTGTGTGTGTGTGTGTGTGTGTGTGTGTGTGTGTGTGTGTGTGTGTGTGTGTGTGTGTGTGTGTGTGTGTGTGTGTGTGTGTGTGTGTGTGTGTGTGTGTGTGTGTGTGTGTGTCACACACTTTTTTATATATATTTTTTGTAATAATAGCTCATGAAAGCTTCATTTGATCTTTCATTCTTTCTTATTCTTTTTGTTCTTCATTATTCTTATCTCATCTTAATCCCTAGGCCAGCCTTCTTGCCAGACCCCAACGATGGCAGCCTGTACTCTCTCGGAGGCAAGAACAGCGAGGGCCTCACGGTAAGCAGAACAGCCCCACCACAACCCTCTTTTTAATTTCCCCTTTAACGGCTGCAGCGCTGCATAGCTGCGATCTACTGCAGAGATGTCGGCCACACGCGCACAGCACAATATCATAGATGGATAGAAGATTGTGTCTGTGTGATATCCGGGATGTGCTATGCTCATCTTGGCTCTAAAATGCTAGCATGGTGCGGGGAACTGAAGGCCAAGATGGAACCAAGGTGGCCACTCTGTGAAGAAGTCCCATGTAATTGTGTTTTAACTCAAAAACAGAAACTACCGTTCACCATCCCCGAGCTGGTCCAGGCCTCTCCCTGCAGGAGCTCAGATGGCGTCCTCTACATGGGTAAGGCTCCGCCGATATTTCCTGGACCCAGGTTCACGACGTCGAGGATGGAAAAAAAACAGGGGGGCTATTAGAACTACTGGAGCAATCCTATTCAAATCGTGATCTCGATTCAGAACTCTATAAGACCTCATTTCCAAATGACAACGATTCTGCCACATTTTCATTGGGGACATCCACTGCATCAAAGCAAGGGGGTCCTACTTTCTCCATCAACCAATGACAATACAGTGTTACACCACGGGAAAACCAGGGGAAATAAACCGCGAGGCAGAAACCCAGCAAATGGACCGTTATGAGGGGAAAAAAGTTAAAAGCAGTGTTTTCTGATAGAAGCAGCAGGGTTGAATCCATCTGTCGATTTCACCGGAAGCGATAATACCTACTGGAAAATGCCGCACGAGGAAACCTCTTTGCATTCCTGCTACAAGTTTCCGTTCAGAACGGGTGTTCAGGAAGGAACATTCTAACATGTCTCCATTCCACATTGAAGCAAAAAATTTGGACAGACGTGTTCAATGGTTCATTTTTTGCGTTTCCTTCTGTCTCAGGTAAATGAATGCCATTAATATTTTTATTCAAAGAAAAATCATAGAGAGTCGTGACCTAAATTCTAAGCAAGAAAATCGTGATTCTCATTTTATGAATCATGCAGCCCTTGGGGCAATATAGTGTGGTAGCAAGGGTGCCAATTCCCAGATGAAAGTAATGATTATCAGCAGATACCTGTGTGCAACCTTGAGAGATGATGTCATGATGACTTGCCCCCTCTGCCCCATACGTGCTCCTTTATAAAGACATTTATCAGAATTTATTGTTAGTTGCTTTAGATGAAAGCGTCTGCAAAAACAACAAAAGGGTAAATGGTTCCAAACTGAAAGAGGTCACGAGCAGATTAACAAACTTTTATTTTTTAAACTCATGGGCTAAATTGCTGGTGGGCCACGGGAAACATGTAGTCATGGCAACAAGCTTCATTATGCATGCAACAGGTACTGTTCCCTCTCCTGTCTGCTAAAAGACAGAGTGCTGTCTTCTGCTGAACAAAAGACTGGCCCCATAATGCCTTGTCAACTACAATGATGGCACTGGCGTCTCTTTCTGCTGATTTGAATTTACAGCAGTCCAGAAGGTTAAAACTCTTATCTGCGTTCGGTCCCAGCAGAGCACAGCCTTGTCTAAGGGGCAAAAAAAAAAAAACGGTTGACATTTTCTTCTGAGCATTATCTTGTCTGCCATTTGTATTCGTTCAACCAAAGCTACTCAGCTAATGCAAAGCCGCGCGCAAAGCCTGTAATGTGTTTTAATCCTGTGGGGTGGAAATGATCAAACCTGGGGGGGGTCATGTTGTGCAGGACACAAGCAATTCTTATCTCTAAAGAAGCCAGCAGCGTGACATTGTCAAGTTTGACAAAGTGCTTGGGTCACGGCAGCCTACTTCCTTAATGAGAGGAACAAGAATAGAAAAGGCACATTAGGGGACACACACCGGTTCCACTGGGCCAGTGACATTAATCTCTGGCTGGGTGCCACTTCGGCCCCTCCCTGATTCAATAGTATGGAAGATAATGGTAAGCAAAGCTTCTTAGGCGTGTTGTTTAGCGGCAGTCTTTGGTTACCATTGTCTACCCCACCCCATAGCTTAGTTGGGACGGGAGTAATGTGAATTGGCTCATTGTCCAGCGTTAGCCTGGTCGCATGATTGCATTTGTATTCTTCATGTAGTAATCACCCATCACTCAGGTGTATTAATAGATATGTACTATGTATACAATTATTTCAATATACTATATACTATAGCCCTATTTGGGCTTGTGAAAACAATTCTATGCTTGTGTATGCTATCATGGGCCCCAAGACAGTCCTTTTACTGTGTGTGTGTGTGTGTGTGTGTGTGTGTGTGTGTGTGTGTGTGTGTGTGTGTGTGTGTGCGTGTGCGCAGGTAAGAAACAGGACCTGTGGTATGTGGTAGACCTTCTTACCGGTGAGAAGCAGCAGACACTGACCTCCTCCTTTGCAGAGATGCTCTGTCCCTCCTCCTCACTCCTGTACCTGGGACGTACAGGTGAACCAACACACACACACACCGCACACCGCACAGGGTGGCACCTTAGGACGTCCGTTTCCTAAGCATGCGTCCAAAACGTGTTATTAGCTGCCAGCCGTAGAAATATCTATTTCTCACATATTCCTGAAATGCATACTATGTTGGCGTTGCCTGGGACATCACATTACCTTTTCATTCGCGGAAGCTTTTTATGATTCTTAAATATTCTAACAAATGCCATTAAATGGAATTCAAAAGACAAAACATGAACTCCACATAACTATGTGCACACATGCTCAAAAACGCAAGAGGAACACGTTTGGCTGGGCTCAACTCTGAAAGCAGTTTCTCTGTTGTCTAACACTCCCTTACTCGTTCATAGCATTAACCCAGCTTCTTATCCCCTGGGACGGTTCATTGACTGTTCCCCCTCCCACACACGAACCAATTAGTAATGTTCATCTGGAGTCTGGCAACAGGCATGGGTGCAACTCCTCCGCAAAAAGAGACCGGTGCCTCGGGTGGCAGGCACACGAACACGTCTTTTAGGCGAAAAACCTTGGTGGACCAACTTTCATTGCATGCCATCTGTATACAGAGATCTCCTTTCACACCCCACAGCCAATTTCCAGGTGCAGACTTAAGAAACAGAACACTGGGTGATTCTGTAATGGCTGTCCCTTTTATTATGTGCCCCAGCGACCCTTTTCACCGGCTTTTACCACCATGTCATTTTTTCGAAAGAGGGAGAGAATAATTTGATTAACAATCACCGGGTGTGACCTTGGCACATTCAGGAGTGTACTTCTGGTGCCTCCCCATTTACTGCATCCTTGGTGCTCTGTAATGTTGGCGACCTTTGACCTCTCGCTGTCGACTTTGACACAATGTTTTCTCTTTGCAATCGCAGAGTACACCATCACCATGTACGACACGAAAAGCAGGGAGGTGCGGTGGAACGCCACCTACTCGGACTACGCCTCCACCCTGCCTGACGACGACACCAAATACAGTAAGATGCCGGATGAAATGCCGTTGTCCTTAACACTTGGGTAACTGCTTACTATCTATATCAGAATTGGGTTCTGCTTAAAGGTTTCATTCCCCGGGAAACCGTTTAATCTTGTTCCTTTTGAAATACACTCAGAGTTGCATATGCATGCATGCTGATCGGGGAAGATGTTCTTCTACCTCGATTGCCTGCATTAGCAAATGAAAGAAAATAGACGCATAAATTAGCGAATTAGAAAAGGCTCACCAACTGACGACAGTTGGTGAATTAGTATTCATGGCCTCGCCCACCACAGGGAGACGGTATTGATTTTGCGGGCCAGGTGACACAGAGCCCATCTCGGCAGGTAGGAGGTAACAGCAAGGTGCTTGCATCGCGGAACCAGTTCGTGCCTGTGCTATTTGTGGTAATAACAAATCAACGTTGCACAGTGGCCGCTGGTGATTTTTAAAGTGAGGAAGGAAGGCCTGTGCGCTTGGTTGCAATTTGCCTGCTTGCATTGTTAGTGGTGTATGGCGGCATAAGTATGTGAGACTCAAGTTGTTTCAGGGTGTTTTGGTGAACTACAAAATAGCAGGGAGGGATAATTACGTGAATAGAATTCATCCAAATCCAGCAGTGGCAGCATTGTGCTTTGAAAGCTGGCGGGCAGCATGTATTGGACTACAAGGGCAGAAGGAAAGGATGTAAAGCCAATAAGTCAAATCAGGCCTACTCTTGATTTGTAAAACTAAATTAAAAAATCTAGGCCTATTTTTTTCCCTAAATGACTATTTGTTGCAATTTGGCAATGTTTATTTTCAGCCACAATTGTTTTAAGAAAAAGACCAAAAGTGATGCCATTTAAAATGCATCATGCTCTGAATCATTCACTAACATCCTTCCACAATATCACAACAGAACGGCCAGAGCAACAAACAATCAAAAGAACAACAAGAACATAATTTCACAACTATTTGCATGGGCTGTAAGCCTAACATTGTTTGAGGCAAATGTGGATGTTAATGGATGTTTCAGAATATTGGTCATGGTGTTAAGCCAATTCAGATTGAGGGATTTATAGATCCAGTCGATCCTCCTAACTGTTTGTGTTGCAGAGATATCAGTGACCTGGTCATACCAAACTTCAAAATTTGAGAGGGATTTCAGAATTACGGCGTGTGTGTTTTTGGCACCCTTTCAGATGGCTTGGTAACCTAACGGAGAAGTGCCGATAAATTGGTAGGGTCAGCGCGTTTATTTCGGGACCTTGCCCGACTTCTGGAGGTGGAAATGCCAATATGTAAGCGAACAGAGCCGCACTGTACCGCAAAGAACAGTACCCCTCCGCTCGATGGAAACGAGGCATATGACTGAGCGGGTTTGTTGGTTCTCGTAGGCCTAGACTTGAGGGGATAACCCCTTCTTCTGGGCAGCCCCACAGCCAGGGCTACTGCTTATTGGTTCATAGCGCAGCCAGGGCTCCAGCCTATTCGTGAATAGATATTGACGCGATTCAGACCCCTTAGCTAGTCGCACCCACTCAGAGCCCACTCACTGCGGCCCGGGCATCGCCGCCGGGGCATGGCGGGAGTCGTGGCGGCCGGGAGTCGGGGGGGAGTGCCCGGGCCGCGGTCACAGTGAATTAACGTTCTTCTCTTCTCTCTCTCTCTCTCTCTCTCTCTCTCTCTCTCTCTCTCTCTCTCTCTCTCTCTCTCTCTCTCGTCTCTCTCTCTCTCTCTCTCTCTCTCTCTCTCTCTCTCTCTCTCTCTCTCTCTCTCTCTCTCTCTCTCTCTCTCTCTCTCTCTCTCTCTCTCTCTCTCTGAGTCTCTCTCTGAGTCTCTCTCTCTGAGTCTCTCTCTGAGTCTCTCTCTCTGAGTCTCTCTCTCTCTGAGTCTCTCTCTCAGTCTCTCTCTCTGAGTCTCTCTCTCTCTCTCTGAGTCTCTCTCTTCTCTCTCTCTCTCTCTGAGTCTCTCTCTCTCTCTGAGTCTCTCTCTCTCTCTGAGTGTCTCTGTTCCTCCCCAGCCACCTCCTCCACCACACTAGAACAGTGTGAAACACGAGTACCAGAGCATTTTGTTCACCAAAACCGACTCAGGGCATTCAATGCTACTAGCGAACACCGCAAAATTACGACACCTTTAACGAAGTCCTGTTTTTTTGATCCACTGCCAATTTTTTTTTGTCAAGCCTTTTTCACTTCTCTATTTCTCGGTACGCAGCTTTGTTGAGAGTCATACTTTGTCCGTATCTCTATGGGTCAGCCGCTTGCGTCAATCGTGACGCTAAATATGACCTATTTACCGTCACAAAGTTCTGTTTCGAAAATAACAGTTTATATAAACCACAATAATCCCAGACAGTTGAGTTTTAAAATGTTGTAGTTGGTGAACAATCAAAAAGATGATTGTTCAATTTTAATAATAGAACCAAAGGTACTGACTTTTCCGAATTGTATTTTACACTCTGTCCATTTTACACTCTGTCCTCTGATCTAGAGTGCATGAGAGTGTGAGTAATGGTCCGGAGGTTCCAGCACCATCTCCCCCTAAAATAAAATAATGATCAACCCATTCAAGTTCCTTATGGCCCCTCAACAGAGGAATTGGTTTGTGTCCAAACGACACCAACACAGCCTCAAAGACGTCACCTTCATATCCCGGTTTGTTTTTCATTAGAAATGGCTCACTTCGTGTCCAACGGCGATGGCCTGGTGGTGACGGTGGACAGCGAGTCGGGCAACGTCCACTGGTTCGAGAACTACAACTCGCCTGTGGTGGCCATGTACATCTGGCAGAGGGAGGGCCTGCGAAAGGTGCCCCTCACCAACGTGGCGGCTGAGACGCTGCGCTATCTCACCTTCATGTCCGGGGAGGTGGGCCGCATCACCCAGTGGAAGTACCCCTTCCCCAAGGAGAAGAAGGCCAAGAACAAGCTAGTGTAAGCCTGGGGAGCGGGCTGGAGGGAGGTGGGGGCTCACAGGAGATCTTTTGGTGGAAAACCGTTCACAATGGTCTGGATAGAAATGCAAGGGATGAATTGGAAACATCCATGGTATGTTTTATTGCATTCGATGAGAGCTTTAATTCAAGCGTGGCACATTAAAGGCCTGCTTAGCATGGGAACCGCCGCAAAGGAGGCTTTGTCCCAGTTCAATAGACACTATAGTCAATATGGTGTTCTTATTGCAACTGTGTAAAGCAAATGTTAACCAGACAAGTTGTATGAAAACCACATTCGAAACTGGTTGGGTGGTTTTTTTCTTGTGAAAGATATTGTGAGTGTGGTTATTCCGTTGTGGATTAGTCTCATCTCAGCCCACATGGGAATTTTATATCAATTCCTTAGCCATATAAACAGCCTATTATTGAGAATCTGAATAATTCTCAGGAAAATGTCTATTCATTGATCTTGAATAGACATTTTTCTTTGTTCCTAAACCTAGCACTTGTGTCATTGTGTGGTCCAGGCGTTCTCACAATAACATGTGGTAACACCTGATACTACTGTAGTCAAATGTTGAATTCATCTTTGAATAAGCCATGCATTTCGTTTAGAAAATTTTCATCGAAAAAAAAACAAACATTGGCCCACCAGCGTCTCATACTTCCCCAGTGCCCTCAGAGTTGCCCTATAGGAAACCAGTGATGTGTAAAAGCGTGTAAGGCCACCAATGGTAGTGGTGGGTAAGCCCTGACGTGCACTTGATTTGGTTAGGTGGAGAAGCGGGCACAGCTGTCCGTCCCTAGCCATAGTTTCAGTCTAAAGTACTGTTTCTCACTTTCAACAGCAAATTCTATGAAACGTTATTTTTGCACACCAGCTCTGTGGCTCAGCGTACATCTGACCGTACACAGCTGCAAACGGAACGGCACGTTTGACCTGCGAAAGAGGAAAAGGTTGATCTATTTTCAAAAAGGATAGAGAAACCGCCCTAGGAAATGTGGAGGCGTAGTATTATTGACATTGTTTATCATCGCTAGATGGATTTTACCCTTTGTTATGGTAAACCAACATTTATTCTAATCACTCTCTCTCTATCCCCAGGCCAACTTTGTACGTGGGAAAACACTCATCCAGTCTGTACGCCTCTCCCTCATTGGTGCATGATGGAGTCACTGTTGTGGTGAGTGGCAGAGCCTTCCCGCTAAACTGCACAGGTCATCCTGCTTGTCTATATAACATGGCGACTGCATTGGGCCAGGGAAAGTACCGTGTGTGTGCATGTGCATGGTAGGAGATTCGAGAAGGGTATCTGTCTGTGTATAGCAGACAAATCTAAGCCTCAAACTAGGTCACCGGAGTCACGCCCCCAGGAAGAAAGAGTTTGCACTTTCTTCGTAACCGCAAAAGTGTGTGTTGGGAGTTTTTGTCAACCTGACTCAAGTGTATAAATGACCCTCTCCATCACCACCACCACCACCTCCACCTTTCCAAGAGACCCAAATGCTGTTTATATAACTGTAATTTCACTTAGTGCTAAACCGCAGAGACCCGACACCCATTGTCATCTGCTATCTAATGTTTACGTGTGTGTGTGTGTGTGTGTGTGTGTGTGTGTGTGTGTGTGTGTGTGTGTGTGTGTTGTGTGTGTGTGTGTGTGTGTGTGTGTGTGTGTGTGTGTGTGTGTGTGTGTGTGTGTGTGTAGCCCCAGGGCAGCACCCTCCCCATGCTGGAGGGTCCTGGCAGCCAGGACAGCGAGGAGGACAAGGAGTGTGTAATCACCCCCACCACCAGCATCAAGTTCAACGCCGGCCTCCGCAAGCGCCACCACATGAACTTCATGAGGAACTACCTGCTGCTCATCGGTAACGACTCCCCCCCCACCACCAACCACTCCGTTATGGCTTTATTATGGGCTGCTATAAGATTTATTGTAAGGCAATTGATGAATAAAAATGGTTTTTAACTAGATTTTAATGTAAAGGGAGTATAAAATCAGATTTACTAAAAAATATAAAATATAAAAAAAATATAAAATATAAAATCAGATTTTTTTTAAAAAATAATATATATGCGTTTTCTACCTTTCACGGGTAGTTTATTGTAGAGGCAGAAGTCATGATTTGGATGAACATGGAATAAACCATGCAGATTGTATGACTTGTCCCCACATGGGATGTGCGCTGACTGTGGGGGGTGGGGGTGGATTGTTTTTGATATGATTGCAGAGCGCGTGGTCCAGATCAAAGGGTTCATAGGAAGCACTTCACGGTTCCTCTTTGTTCTAATGTGGAGGAATACGTGTCTCCCTCCTGCAGGTCACCACGAGACCCCCCCCGAGGCCCACACCAAGATCCTGGAGAGGTTCCCCAAAAACCTGCCTCGTCACCATGGCAACATCATCCCCCCCTCCACCGACAAGACCATGGAGGAGGTGGGGGTCTCCACCACTGACCTCATCAGAATCTGAACCTAGACAGACCATATGCAGGCATTCCTAAACCAGAAAAATATTATATTTATTTCAAAAAAATTCGTACATTATAATGTAAAGGTAGGGTAGGTAATTTATCTTTATCTTAGTATGTATTTTTTTATCATATCTGTTGAGATTTTCTTTACATTCCGACAGCAATCAATAAATGAAGTGCTTTGACAAAAATATTTGAATAATCCAGAATATGTGGCGGTCGCAGGCCTGTATTAAGACTGTCCAATGATTTAAATTCAGCCAAAATTAAATTATTGGACGGCCTACCTTTATATCTATTCTACCCCACCCTGCTACCTGTGCACATTCGGCCGGGGCACTTACTACGCAGGACACAGGTCTAAAACAGTCTAACACTAGTGAGCACTATTGCGCAGGCTAGCGATGGAGTCGTATATTTGGGGGGAGTGGCTTTAGAGGGTGGGCCTGAAGAAGGTCTTTTTGGGGGGAGATTTTGATTTCTTCTTCTGGTAGAAGGTAAACGAGAGCAAGATGGACGCCAGCCTACCTCCCGACCGGCCCCAGACCTCCATCCAGGAGCAGGCCTCCAGCGGGCGGGCCGCCAGACCAGAGGCCCCGGTGGACTCCATGCTCAAGGACCTGGCCACCATCATCTTCTCCACTTTCCTGCTGGCTGGCTGGGTGGCCTTCGTCATCACCTACCCCAAGGTGAGCGGCTAGCGGAGTTGGGCCAAGTTATTGGAGGCTTGTTTTAGGTTTTACTTTTGTTCCACAGGCGTGGTTGACCCGACAGACCTGTGTTCACTGTATGTCGACATTTGGATAAAAGCAATAGCAACTAAATGACAACTAAATACCAAATATATTGATAGAACTAGATGTTGATCATGTATAATTGATTATATAAATACAAATTTGGAGAGATTAACAATTTATCGGTAATGAAGAGAAGTACTAAAATACAGAACATTGAGGATTCTGACATATTCTTCCTCTGTTTTCTACTGAATCCTGATCTACTCTTCCTCTGGTCTCTACTGAATCCTGATCTTCTCTTCCTCTCTTCTGAATCCTGAACCACTTTTCCTTCTAGTCTCTACTGAATTCTTATTTGCTCTTCCTCTGGTCTCTACTGAATCCTGATCTTCTCCGCCACTCAACTGAATCCTGATCCACTGGTTCCCTGTTCTCTCCTGAATCCTGATCTTCTCTCCTCTGTCCTGAACACCCAGAGTGTTCACAAGCAGCAGCAGCTGCAGCACCAGGAGTTCCAGAGGCAGATGGAGGAGAGGCTGGAGCTGCTGCAGCGCCAGCAGCCCTTCCCCCCCCTGGGCGACCTGGGCATGGGCCTGAGCCTGACCCCAGACAGCGACTACCTGGAGGTGGCCCGCACACGCTCCGAGAGCTCGGACCACAGCAGCCCAAATATCACCCCACGAGCCTCAAACCACTCCAACATGTCCGTGTCGGAGCTAGGCAGCTCGGCCAACGAGCACGACGAAGGAGGTAGGGACTGGGCACAAACACACACACACTCCCACTCCCACAATAGGTAGAGGCATACCTATGGAAAAGCACTGGTCAGACTCGGCCAAAATTAAATGTTTTTTTCTGTACAATACACTTTGTCAAATAACTTGAAAATTCCACTGCCCGAGTTTCTCATCTGGACATAATAAAGTTAACTGTTTCGTAATTATGAGCATCTTTTATTTTTATTTATTTTTTTAATACTTTTTCGTTTCAATACATCAGATGAGGACTCGAACACAGTCAGAATCGGGAAAATCACCTTCCGCCCCAGGAACGTTCTGGGCCACGGTGCTGAAGGAACCATAGTCTACAAGTGAGTCTTAGAAGCTGAGTTCTTCGTCTGCCACTATTTGGCTAGAGCTAGCTAGCTAGTCATTGGTTAATGGGTAGACAGACGCACCTCCCAAACTGATTATTATATTTTGTTCATCAAATTTTCTAAATGATAGCAAATAAAGAAGGAAAATGTGTTCATTATAAGAAAGGGGAAATAAGGGTCTGATTTTACCTGAAGTACACTGTCTTGACTTTTTTATGTAATTTAAAATAATTTAAAACCCCAAAAATAACAAATGTAATACCGATGATCTCCACCAGGGGTCAGTTTGACAACCGGCAGGTAGCGGTAAAGAGAATCCTCCCAGAATGCTTCAGCTTCGCAGACCGGGAGGTGCAGCTCCTGCGGGAGTCGGACGAGCACCCCAACGTCATCCGCTACTTCTGCACCGAGCGGGACCGGCAGTTCCAGTACATCGCCATCGAGCTGTGCGCCGCGTCGCTGCAAGAGGTACCTGGGCCCGGTGGACAAGCAAGAGGTCACCTCTGTCTTCATTTTCATTGAAGCTTCTGTTTTTTTTATTAACGGTGGTCCCCTTCACACAGTATGTGGAGACGGTGGATTTTGACCGCGGTGGACTGGAACCTGTCGCCCTACTTCAGCAGACCATGTCAGGCCTGGCTCACCTGCACTCTCTGAACATAGGTAGGTTACCACCCCCAACCGCAGCAGAGACCGCAAACTAGGGTTCGACATGCTCTGAACTCGTGTCTTTCTAAGTACCTACGGATTTCCCGGCCTATAAATTGAGTCTTTCTTTGTGTCTGTCCTCCAGTGCACCGGGACCTGAAGCCCCACAACATCCTGGTGTCCATGCCCAATGCCCACGGCCGGGTGCGTGCCATGATCTCTGACTTTGGCCTTTGCAAGAAGCTGGCGGTGGGCCGCCACAGCTTCAGCCGGAGGTCCGGGGTGCCCGGCACCGAGGGCTGGATCGCCCCCGAGGTGCTCAGCGAGGACTGCAAAGACAACCCGGTGAGAGGCCCCCCCCTCTCAGCTCTCTCTCTCTTTCTCTCTCCATTTATCTTACCGTCTCTCTCTCGTCTTTCTCTCACTCTCCGTCTCTCGTTCTCTTTGTGTCTCCCCCTCTCTCTTTCACCGTGTACCACGGGACCAATACGGTCTGTCCATGCGTTGTTCAGGAAGCCGTTGCTTCTCTGGTCACCACCACCTCACACAAAGCCTCTTCTCTTTACGTAGACCTGCACTGTGGACATCTTCTCTGCCGGCTGTGTCTTCTACTACGTGGTGTCCCAGGGCAGCCACCCCTTCGGCAAGTCCCTGCAGAGGCAGGCCAACATCCTCCTGGGAGCCTACGGTCTGGACAAACTGCTGCCCGACAGACACGGTGAGGGGAGCACAGTGCCGTGTCTTCATCGGCCGTCTACACCACTGCTTTCTTTAAGCATCCGGCAAGAGCCCTTGGAACATGACTGGTTTGAATGAATGACTGGTTTGAATGAATTCTGCCTATCAAGGGTAGACCTACCCTAACCTGTAGTTCAATGTAGATGCAGGGAGAATGCTTTCTGTAGTAGGTGTTGTTCATGCATTTCCATAGTGCAAAACCTTGATAATAGCGCTAGTTTTACCATCATACTACGTATATAAAGTTATTTAAAGCTTTCTTTTTTTAAAGTGAATTCGGATGCATATTAGTAAGGAGCAGGTTGGGTTGGGCATCTTGTTAATATCGACATACAGGTCAACTGCCAACATCGGGGAACAAACTCCAAACTGTACACCCTAACAACCCAGCCTAGTACAATACTCAGCACACTCCCCTAGATGTTTTGCTAGCCAGAGGCCACCTGCTCACGTGTGTGTGTGTGTGTGTGTGTGTGTGTGTGTGTGTGTGTGTGTGTGTGTGTGTGTGTGTGTGTGTGTGTGTGTGTGTGTGTGTGTGTGTGTGTGTGTGTGTGTGTGTGTGTGTGTGTGTGTGTTGCCCCCACCACCCTCCAGAGGACATTGTGGCCAGAGACATCATAGAGCAGATGTTGAGCACGGAGCCCCAGGAGAGGCCGGCTGCTGAGAGTGTCCTCAAACACCCCTTCTTCTGGAGTCTGGAGCGGGAGCTGCACTTCTTCCAGGTCAGAGGTCATGAGCCCTAGGCTGGAGCACACAGCTGCCATTGCATAGTGTATAAAAAGCAAGACAGTGTTTCTCAAATGGGGCTAATTCTACCGCAAGGGGCACTTTGAGGTATTGAAGGGGCTACTCGAAACATGTGTGTCTTATTTGTTGTTTTGATATTGGTTATGAATAATTATTTCTAATTTAAAATAATGCCACCTTAATAGAAGGAGTTAAATTTGAATGCAACTTACTAAAACCAAGATCATTATGCCACATTGATATTACCTTCCATCCCTCTGATCCGCCTGCAGGACGTCAGTGACCGAATAGAAAAGGAGCCGCTGGATGGACCAATCGTGAGACAGCTAGAGCGAGGGGGGCGGGCTGTTGTCAAGTGTGATTGGAGAGAACACATTACAGTGCCTCTACAAACAGGTATGAGCCTGTGGTCATACAGGACAGACTGGAACCGGGGGTTGTATGTGGGTGATTCCTCAAGGAAGGTGTGCACATACTTCTTAACTTATATCTCCTGTGAATGTAGTACTAAGAGACTGGCAGGTGGTGTTTATGTGCCAACATTTTGGAATTCCATCTCTAGTTAAACTGAATTTTCTAACTTCATTTCAGATCTGCGCAAATTCCGCTCCTATAAGGGTGGCTCGGTCCGAGATCTGCTCAGGGCGATGAGAAACAAGGTAACTTGTCACGTCTCAAGCACATTTTTAAAGCACCAACTGTCCCAACTCATTCCCTCACTTCAACTGACTTGTGTGTCTTGACGCCAACAGAAGCACCACTACAGAGAGCTGCCGGTGGATGTGCAGGAGACCCTAGGCACCATCCCTGACGACTTTGTCTCCTACTTCACGTCCCGCTTCCCTCACCTGCTGAAGCACACATACCTGGCCATGCGCACCTGTGCTCACGAGAGGCCCTTCCTGCCCTACTATCCCAGCGTGGAGGAGCTGGCACGGACACACCGAGCCCCACAGAGACAAGATGAGCCAATCAAACGGCGGCTATCAAAAATAAAGGGCCTCTCAAACACGGAAGGCCTAACAAACACAGAAGGCCTCTCAAACACGGAAGGCCTCCCAAAAACGGAAGGCCTCCCAAACACGGAAGGCCTCCCAAACACGGAAGGCCTCCCAAACACGGAAGGCCTCCCAAACACGGAAGGCCTCCCAAACACGGAAGGCCTCCCAAACACGGAAGGCCTCTCAAACACGGAAGGCCTCCCAAACACGGAAGGCCTTCAAAACACGGAAGGCCTTCAAAACACGGAAGGCCCCCCAAACACGGAAGGCCTCTCAAACACTGAAGGCCTCTCAAACACACAAGGCCTCTCAAGCACACAAGGCACGCCAAATACACAATGCCTCTCAAATACACAAGAATCGCCAACAAAACACCCCCCACCACAGACATTACCGCCCGTCACACAAGCGGACGGCGAAACGCTGACGCCACAAACTCCGCCCACAACGGAACCCACAGAACCTGTGCCGGTCCCGGATGCAGTAACCCAGACAACAGTGCCAAACACACAGCCCGAGGAGGAGGCGGCGTGTTCTTTAGCGTTGACACGTCACAAGGCCCTCCTGCCCATAACGGTGGTCCCAGCTCAGACGGCCGCCCAAGCGCTCAACTCCAGGGGGCAGTCCTCTGAGAGAACGGACTCCTCCCGGAGCAGAGAGGCCGAAACTCAGCCAAACGCCCCTCCCCTACCTTCTCCCTGCACGGGACGGCCTGCCTGAGGGAACTAAACCCGGGGGTCGAGGGGTTGATTCAGCAGGATAAGGGAGGTTGAATCGATGAGTGGACACCTTCTGGGACTCTGCTGCTGTCACTGCTGCCTTGAGCTGGGGAGGAACAGGCCTGCAGTGCCTGGATTTCACCACCACGGGAGGCAGAGCAGCAGCAGCCCGAAATTTAAGTGCCTTCTGCTTGTTAGACCGGGTTGCATAGCGAACCCAAAAACGGAACCTCCCACACACCCACACTTGCACACGCTGTCCTTCTGGTCGGGCTTGCATGTCCAGAGGCATTAACGGTTATGCTGTCAGACGCCATCATGGTCTTTACTTTACCGAGGCAACTTCAACACGAACGGTGTTATTCCCCCCCCCAAAAAATAAATACCTGGCTTGTATTGTAAGGGGCGAGATCACTGTGTTGCTATTGGATGTTTTATTGTGCAATGTTGTTCTTGTCGTTGTTGTTGTACTCAGTGAGTCTGTTCACTGCAGGGATGTGTATTTTTCTATGGAGGGATTGAGAGTCGGGATTGATCGGTGATAATCAAGTCATTTTAACGCGGCCACCGTGCCTTGGGATTAACACTGTGCTGTGAGGGGTACGTGTTTCTGAAGTGAATTATGCTCCGTACCGCTTTTTCCATTGCTGCTGCTCTCGTATTTTTCAGTTTTTATATTTTCCTTCTCTAAATCAAGCTCAAATCAAAGCTTTTTGTACTGGCTTCTCGGCGGGAGAGAATGTTATTCCAAAGGGTGTTCAGATGTACAGTCTGAATCCAGCAGTTGGTTTTAAATCCTTTCGTCTTTGATGTGGCATCAACGTGAACCAGAGTACAAAGACAAACGCTTTGAAGCAGTCTTTATTAAATAAAAATAGCGTTGACTTCTTACGCATGTCGTCTAATTTTACTTGAAATCTCATATTAAACTTTTTTTAATTATATTTTAAATCTTCTCATGATTCGTTTGGATTTATTTGACCATACACCCAAAGATTTATATACAAATATAATTTTCTTTTTTGTTATTAGTAGTCGAAAGTGAACATTATCAATTTTCATGCTTTAGTTTTGCTCACAGTCTCACTTCTTTACTAAGGCTACCTGCTAAAACTGCTATCATGAATTAAATTGCAACCTGTTGACAGGTGTTTTATTACTCAGGAGTGTTGTCAGCCTAAAGAGTTACTCATGATTTCTCCCTACCCCATCCTGCTTATCTTTCATAAAGAAGTGATGGTAAAACAAAATATAAAACAAAATATACATTTATTTGATGAACAATATATGCATTCTGGACAAAGTTTTAATTATGTTTTACAGGGAGGCTGAATTGCTTTGGATAAAAATAATTGCTAAGGAAATGTCCAGAAGCAATATGATTTATGATAATTTTATGCAGCCTGAGATTTTTACACAGCAGCCTGTTCGTTAGTTTGCTACTGAAGTATTTCCATATATTTAAACTGTCGCTTGACAAACCAAAACCTTTGGGTGTTTCGCGGAATATGTACATTGTCCTATCAGGCTTTCCGTAGTCTAAAGACTACAAACCAATAGGTCCATGCTAAAAACTAAGGCACGGGGGTACAACGTTAGCCTTTAATTGTGAATGCAAACTATGAAGCGAATGCATTGAACCGGTTTATGATATAACTGCCAATAATCTTGTCTGAAGAACTATAATTGCCACTTATATTATATTTCGTACCTCTATTCGCAACTAAACTGGACTCCCTTGAGTTGATTGTACCGTGGTTACTTCTAACGCCTGTTACCATACTTCATTATAACAGTAAGTACACAATAAGTAACGTGACACATGGCCAAATCGCTGAAGGGCCTAAACACACTGATGTCTTATCCGTGCATCTTAAGGGGCTACAATGAATAACGTTCACCTCTAGTTCCATAGTAACTGATGGTGCGGACACCTGACAGGTCATCTGATGGCAGATTTGTCTGGTGCAGCGGTCCTCTCAGCTGGGCTCCTCTTCATCTCTGCTTTATTGACCTGTCTGTACGTCAGCCATGTGTCTGATTATGATACGATCAAAATCCGCTCTGAGGAACCCCTGGGACGTCCTCCAGCATCTGTGATCCATCTAGAAAAAGTTAGGAACATCTTCGTGAAAATATGGACGGATCAAGCGGGAATAACCCAACAACCATCGGACGCTGGTTCTTCCAAGTGTTTCATGACCCTGGACAGCAGATTCGACTGCTCCAGAGACCGAGTACTGACTCGGAGTGAGTGTCAGGAACGAGGGTGTTGCTATGCCCCTCTGGCGCTCACCTCAGGCCCTCCTTGGTGCTACTATCCTCGGTCATATAGCGGCTACAAGATGGGTCCGCTCAGCCCCACCAAGAGAGGCCGGGGTGCCAACTCTGGTACGACCGACTCCCTCCTACCTCCCCAGGGACATAACCACACTGCGCCTGGAGGTAATAGAGGAGACGCCGAACTGCTTCCATCTCACAGTAAGTTTCTCTAAATCAGGCATTTTTATATTTGAAACAAAACGAAACACAAGTACCGGTAGCTTATTTCAGTTGAGGTACATCTGTGAGTAATTATGTGAGTTTTTTTTATACTATTATTATTTATAATTTCTTCTTTGGGAGACGTTTTAATCCAAGGCATCAGTGAATAAAGTCATTAATGAGCATAGGTAGGCTATCACTCTCAAGGGTGCTTGTGTATGTTGGGGAATGAACCCACTACCTTTTGCCAATCACCTTAGCCACTATTTCACTATCTGATTAGGAGTTGTGTTTAATCACACTTAAGAAAATGCATGCAAAATATATATATATAAATATGTCATTTCTCACCATGCAAATGTATTTGTTAGTTGAAGGACCCCTCGTCGAAGCGATATGAAGTTCCTCTGCCTCCTGGTAACTTTCGTGGGCTGAAGGCCGACCACGACTCTCTCTATACAGCCGAGTTCCAGCCAGACCCTTTTGGCTTCATCATTCAACGCAAATCCAATGGCCGTGTAATGTGAGTTGATCATTTTCAAATAAGTGAAACTTTCCGTTAATTATTCCCACATCACAAAAAGTGCTTTGTAATAACTACAACTTCTATATTTTACATGTTTGTTGAGCAGCATGCATACACAACTAGGAGAAGGGTAGAAATTATAAGAATTTAAAGAATTTAAACCACCAATCGACAAAAAGTATACTCCATAACCTATTTGCAAAAAGCCGCACCCCGGCTTGTTAATATTGTATGCCCATTTTATCTCCAGACCTCTCGGTAAAAGTTCCTCATTCTCATCCCAAATGACCTAAATGACCTCACTCCCCTTCACAATGACCTTACCCCATGACCTTTCTGTCCAGCCTGAACACCACCGTGGCTCCGCTGCTGTTCTCGGACCAGTACCTACAGCTCTCCACCTCCCTGGCCTCCCCGGTGCTGTCCGGCCTGGGGGAGCACTACACCCTGCTGGGCCTGGACCTCAACTGGACCAGCCTCACGTTCTGGAACAGGGACATGGCGCCTCATGTCAGTTCAGGAGTACCTGCATTGGATGAGTGTGGTTTGGCTTTTTTTTTTGGTTTTGATTTTGTTGACCAATGTAATGTAATTAACTTTGTAACTTTTTTTTGACTCACGCTTTATAAAAATAATTGTATGGTATTTATACAGACTTACCATTCACAAATAAATCGTATATTTACTTTGTAATTACAGTATGCTAGTTTACGTTACCTAATTGATTGCATATGTCCTTGTTTTCCCAACCCACTGATACAGGCTAATGCTAATATGTATGGGTCCCACCCGTTCTACCTGGTCCAAGAGGAGGACGGCCTAGCGCACGGCGTCTTCCTGCTCAACAGCAATGCCATGGGTACTCGACATCCTTTTTGCCTGGAGTGCCCCGGTTTCACCACCTAAGTCATACATCTGGTTGAACTTTTTGACGTTGCGTAAGGGTCGATACTGAAATGGCTTGTAATGGCTGATCAATGTCACACCTGGTGGTAAAATAAGGGGCCCTCTAATGCCGCGTTTCCACTGCAGGGTACGGTTCGGTTCGCAAAGGTGTGGTACGGATTGCGTTTCCGCCGCCAAAAGTGGGCGTGACCCGGACTGAGCCGTACTCGTTTTGCCCTCGTCTTCAGTACTCCTCCGTTGGGGTACTGAGGGATACTGCCCGGAAATTCGAGCTACACACCCCCTCCGTTGATTGGTCGACAGAATCGTCACTTCCGGGCGACGTGGGGATAAAAACAAACAAACAGTAGCCTCGAGATATTATTCTTTACAATGAACATGTCGCGTAAAACGCTTGCTTGGGCGAACAAGGAGGTGGAGACGTTCCTCTGCATTCTTCGGGAGGAAGACGTGCAGATTGAGCTTGATGGAGCAGTAAGGGACGAGGCGTTCAACTTCTCCATTGTTTTTAGTGGAGCAGGCTACACTGTGTCGCGCTGCTCTGATGTCACGATGTTTACGTAGCTGCCGCGGCGATCGACATCCAGCCTACCATCAAGGGTACTGTCGGCGGTGGAAACGCGACCTCGGAACTGAGCTGGACTATATCGCCCCCTCCCTACCGGACTGAGGCGAACCGAACCGTACCGCACCCTGCAGTGGAAACACGGCATAAGACACTACAGTGCACCCACTGTCCCATGTATATATATATATCATATTCTACATTTACTTTGTGATATTTTTTGCATAAGAGGTGGCCCTGCAGCCCACGCCTGCCCTCACCTGGGTGTCAGTTGGAGGGATCCTGGACCTTTACGTCTTTCTGGGCCCCGACCCCCAGAGTGTGGTACGACAGTACCTGCAGGTTGTCGGTATGGGGCTCCGGTTCATCTAAAATCAGTATTCAAACTGTCTGAAGAAGTTGTGTGATAATGGCTCCTGTTTTTGTATTTCAGTGATGTTTGATGTTTGCGGTGATGATGGGCCATTGTTTTTTTCCTGGATTTTTTTAGTCTAATTTGATTAGCAACATGAATCACAGTAATGTGATCAGACACAAGTTTTGCGTGAATGTTATGAAAATACCTTTTTACTGTTGGGGTCCGTTATTGTTGATCTGTCGGGTATGGGTGGAAATGAGCGGTCATGTGAGTTATGATTGGTTGACCTTAAGCCCTCCCCACCCCTAGGCTACCCTATGATGCCTCCCTATTGGTCGCTGGGCTTCCACCTGTGTCGTTGGGGCTATCACACCTCCAATGAGACCCGATCCGTGGTACAGCGCATGCACATGCACAATTTCCCACTGGTAAATAATTTCTAATTTGGTTCCAAATTCAAATGAAACATCTACCAGGTGGTCATGGGATTCATGTGGGATGTTACCATTAACGTATAATGTTGTGCATGGATTGGTTTCTAATGGTTTAAATAGGATGTGCAGTGGAATGATCTGGACTACGCAGACAAGCGCCGGGTGTTCACCTTTGACCCCCAGAGATTCAGGGATTTACCAGACATGGTGGAAGAGTTCCATCAGAGAGGGATGAAGTATATTCTCATACTGGTCAGTTGCCAAATCAATATCTTTAAACCAAAAAACCCCTGTTTTAACTCTCAAATGAACGCACAGTTTTTTTAAAGGGGTTCAATTTGTTGAAAGAGCTGGTTCTCCTGATTCTGTAAACCCGGCCGAAAACCAAGTAGTTCCTATAATCTGCCAATAGGGGTCAGTGCTCTCAGACCAAACGTTCCATCCCAGTCAATCTTCTACTTCTTCTCAGGATCCTGGTATCAGCAGCACCAGTCCTAAAGGGACGTACCTTCCTTATGAGGATGGACAGAGGAGAGGGGTCTTCATTAGGAATGCTACGGGACACACCCTCATCGGGAAGGTTGGGCTCAACTGTTATGTGTTTTGCATATCCCTAACCCTAGCCCCTGTATTTGGAATAACTCAATCGTTTCAGGTTGAAACCTTGCTTTTCATTGCCATAGTGAAATCATCCTGTGTTCCTGAAAGAAGTCTGTGTTGCTGAAATTAGTTTGTGTTCCTGAAATGAGTCTGTGTTTCTAAACTGTGTTCCTGCACTGAATTGCGTTATGCTAGCACAGCAGAAGCCAGTGCTATGCAGGCATCCGCTGTGTCACTGTATTGTATTTCTACCCCTGTTTCCCAGGTGTGGCCGGGCCAGACTGCCTTCCCCGACTTCACAAACCCGGAGACTATCCTCTGGTGGAGAGACTGCATCCAGAGTTTCCACTCTACCGTCAAACTAGATGGGCTCTGGATCGTAAGTTTTGTTTACACATGCGCGCACACTCACTCACTCACACACTCACTCACTCGCTCACTCGCTCACTCACTCACTCATGAGCTGTGTCTGACCTCACATGTATACACAGAAGCATGTTTTGTTGACCTGTATTCCACCTTATTATTATTTTATACATTTGAACATATCTATGATTTCATCTAGTTTCCTCTCTTCCCAGGACATGAACGAACCAGCCAATTTTGTGCAGGGTTCAGTGGACGGCTGTCCAGACAGTGACCTGGAAGCTCCACCCTATACACCAAGTAAGTCTATTGGATCACTGCCTTTGATCACTTTCAATTACTCTTATAACATACTCTTATGATGATTGTGAGCGAAGTTAATTCAGTAAGTTTGCCCATTTAAGAATAAATAGATCATTAACTTTGAAGGGACAGTGTGAAACGGTCCCTTTTCATAAACTAGACATACAATTGAGTGAGTGTGTGACATAAGTACTTCATAAAATCAACCTTTCGTTTTGACCAGTTGGTTTGTGCAAACTATTTATTTTCTCTAAATATCCGACTGGAAGCTTTTTAAAATGAGTTTGCCCCTTAGCAGACCAGGGTGCAAAGATGTCATTTTCCATTAGTTCTTGAATGGCAATTTGCTTGGGAATTTGCATAGAATGGTGGGATTGCCTCTCTTCCTGCTTGAGTTTACAACAGTGCTGAAGGACAACCTGGAGTCCAAGTGAATGTGGAATGTGTCTAATATAAAGTCAATGGGTTCTGCTGAAAATGCCAGTGGTACTGGCATTTTGAGTATGCATGCGTCTTTGGATGTAGTGTATTATATGCCGGATTTATCCTCTGACTTTTTGTTTCACACATGTGGACCATAGGATAGTGTAAACCTTTTAGCGAGATGCCCAAACCACTACCTGTTCTTTCATGAAATGTATATAAATTTATAATGTGTAAACCACTTGGGGAAAAAAAAGTATAGGCGACCAAATGACTAAAAATAGATAGGACAACATTAATCCCACAGGTGTTGGGAAATAGCGGACACTGAACAGGCATGTTTACATAGACAAAGCCTATGGTTTGCTGTCAACATTACAAGCAGGATATGATTTGTATGATGTATTGGACTTTTACTGCGTACGGTTAGTTAGGTCAATACAGGCAGTGGTCCTTATCTTTTGAAATGGAGAGTGATATCAGCCAGAAGGAGTGAGAGTTCTTGCTCTATACCTGTTAACAGGCATTTGAACAAAAGGGGGAGGCGTTGACCTGGTGTACAGCCAGAATACGGCTGGTACATCAGAATGCATCATGGGATTTTTTGTTGGCGAGTGGCGATACTCTGCTATACTGAGAGAAACATGAGAAAAGCAGTGGCACTTTCAAACACAACTATTTATTCCCCTTATGACGAATCATTTCTGCCTTGATTACAAAACAAACTATTCTTCACCACTATGGTCATAGCGATATTACCTTGTAATGACCTGCACTTGTAGCTTAAACAACAAATAAACGGCATACATTTCAATTTCTTTTTCTCTATTATTATTAGTAGCAAGGGCGCAGGTCTTATTACAACTTGGGATCCCAAACATGTTCATTTTCAAGAGTCATTTCTGGAGGGGACATAAATAATATCACCGTGTATCATATATCCAGTGCATTGCTCTAACAAACGGTTCAGTCAGGTACATATGGGGGACATAAACCATCCTCTAAAAAGTGTTGTTTGAATGTTTGAATTATTTCAAAAGTGGAGACGGCTTCTATTAAATACGAATTTAGAAATAATTTATGTCAAGGGGGACAACTTCAGGTTTTTCAGAAGTTTGAGCGTCCATGATTATTAGTTTTTTTTAATTCATTTAGTCATGTATTTACCATCTGGGAATAATAAAGTATATCTTATCTCATTATTTCATCCTTGAACTGTAATCTGTGTGTGTGTGTTTGTGTCTGTGTCTGTGTGTCTTGTCTTCCATTTAAAGAGGGTGTCATCGGAGGCCAGCTGAACGTGGGCACCCTCTGCATGTCTGCGCAGCAGAACCTGTCCATCCACTACAACCTGCACAATCTGTACGGATTGACAGAGGCCAGCGCCACCTACAGGTAACATGGCACACTGTAAATATCTGGTAAAAAGTGTGAAACTGCAGCAGCGCCTTGTTCAACCTATGTCTATTTGAGGTTTACAAGGCACAAGGGGAGTTCTGGTAACAACCAAAGCATTTAAATTGCCTGACTTTATGAGGGAATTCAGGAGCACATGCACAATGGATTTCATCAATCCATGTCATTTATAGACATTCATAGCATTCTCAGCACGGATTGCCATCACGAGAAAGATTGATTACTGTTTTTTAATACACTTTCAATACAGACGTTTTTGTGAAGGATCTGTTTGACGGTGGCTCATTCATAGCAATAACAAATTGTTATTTGTGTTTGCATTTTTTGTTAAGCAACAAAAAATGCTTATTTAATTTTATGATTTCCTGTTTTTATTGTGTCCCTTATTTGACTGCATGTGTATTGACTGTGAAGGCTGTACAATTATTTTTACAGCACTTTGGTAAAAATATACTTTTTTTTTTAGGGTGCTGTGTAAATAAAGTAAACTTGAAATTTGAAGCTTCAATAAATATCTTGTGTGGGCAGAGCTCTGCTGGAGGTCAGGGGGACAAGGCCCTTCGTCCTCTCTCGCTCCTCCTTTCCGGGCATCGGACGCTTCTCCGGGGTGTGGACCGGGGACGTCCGGAGCGACTGGGAGCAGCTGCGGTACTCCGTTCCGGGTAAGGAGGGGCACGTGGGCATCTGTGGTGCCAGAGAACACAAAGGATTACCTTCTCACAGGGGTTAAATCCCCAAAAACATATACACAGCTATGTTCCCAAATAGATCAAAAAAGTATTGTCACTTTACTGTCACTTTTTTTCATGACCTTTCGTTCGTTATCCTCCCCTCTTGCCCCCCCTACCCCCTTCCCAGCTGTGCTGCAGCTGGGCCTGTCGGGCATGGCGTTGGCGGGGGCTGATGTGTGTGGCTTCGGGGGGGACACCACAGAGGAACTGTGTGTGCGCTGGATGCAGCTGGGTGCCTTCTACCCCTTTATGAGGAACCACAACGACAGGCCCAACGCTGTGAGGCGGACCGTCCGCCCCTACATGTCCCTGTGTTGGCACGCTGTTGCTTATTTGCTGTGCACACAATGTCATTTGTTGTCCTGTTTAGACAGAGTTATTTACTTTGGTTTAGTCAGGTTTTTGAGCCTTTTGTCGTTTGTGTTTAGCCGCTATTGTAGGATTTTTCTCTTACAAGCAGTCCATCTGTTTGATGTACTAAGAGAGGTTATTCTAAAGTCGTTGTGTGTGTGTGTGTGTGTGTGTGTGTGTGTGTGTGTGTGTGTGTGTGTGTGTGTGTGTGTGTGTGTGTGTGTGTGTGTGTGTGTGTGTGTGTGTGTGTGTGTGTGCGTGCGCGCGCTAGCCCCAGGAACCCTATGTGTTTGGGCAGGAAGCCCAGGCGGCCATGCGGAGGGCCCTGAACCAGCGCTACTCCCTCCTTCCATTCCTCTACACACTCTTCCATCACGCACACACCTCCGCAGACACGGTGGCCCGGCCCCTCTTCCTGGAGTACGTCTCTCTACACCTCTTCCCGTCTCTTCTCGTCGGCTCTTCTTGATCCCTTTCTCCTTTTCGTGTCTCTCTTTAATCCGTTCCTCCTTTCATCTGCGCGGTTCTTCTATCCTCTCGTTATTGTTCTGCCCTCCTCTTCCTCCTCTCCCTCTTCTTCTCGTTTTTCCATCTTTACACTCCCCTTCTCCCCACTGCTTTTCTCTCCCACTCCCCCCACCGCCCTCCTCTCCCTCTCCTCCATGTTTTAGGGCACCACAGCAATAAGGATCTCTGAGCTTGTCTTATCCTATTTTCAGATTCCCCAATGACCCCAACTGCCAGACCATAGACAGGCAGTTCCTGTGGGGGCCCTCGCTGCTTGTCAGCCCTGTGTTGGAGCCAGGGGCCGTTGAACTGGCCGCCTACCTGCCCGCAGGAACTTGGTACAGTCTGGAGGATGTAAGCATTGACACCTCCCACTCCCTCTCCGATCACCTTGCCCATGGTTGGTTTGGCCTGCGTGCTTAAAAAAACGCAGATGAAACACGTATCTTTAAATCAATATATTTCTAATAAAGTACTGCCAACCCAGGGTAGATCATTGAGGTGTGTATTGCCTTCACTGAGAATGATCACAATTGCCAATGGCCGGTTGTGGGGTTGTTTGTGAGGACAAATGTTTCACATCCCATAGATGTAGATCAGCCATTGCAAAACGTAAAGGGGAATCGACATCCCATCTGGTGGTAAAATATCAATGTTATGTTAAACCCGTCATAGTCTTATAGAATAAAAGTCTGATAGTCCTTCCTGTTTGGCCATTGCCATCTGCCCATGTCATGGGTTTGCAGGGTCGGCCCTTCTACAGTAAGGGCCAGTACCTGCTCCTGCCAGCACCGCTGGACAGCATCAACGTCCATGTGAGAGAGGGACACGTCATCCCACAACAGGTCAGAGAATGGGGGCACAGAGAAGCTGCTCGACTCCTTTGGTTTCATCAGGAGATTGAATGAATGAATGAATGAATGAATGAATGAATGAATGAATGAATGAATGAATGAATGAATGAATGAATGAATGAATGAATGAATGAATGAATGAATAGAATGCAGAGATGTACTCCGGCACTGGAGCAAAATCCGATAAAAACTCTTGATTAGTTTAAGAGAGAATGTGATTGTCTTTTTGAGTTCAGGTGTTTACCTTCAGACAGGATTTTATCGTAAAACGTAGATAAGATTAGATAGAAACTTGCGCTAAATTAATACACTAATTTTAGTGTCAGTATAGGGTTATAGGTAGACTTTTACCCATGAACATTACAGGCTCCAAACATAGAATGGGGTTAAATGAACTACAAAATATTCTCTATTTCTGCAGGAGCCAGCCCTGACAACCAAGGCCTCTCGCAGCAATCCTTTCCTCCTCACGGTGGCACTGTCCCCAAAGGGCTGGGCCAGTGGGGACCTGTTCTGGGACGACGGGGACAGCCTGGACACCTTCCATACCGGAGAGTACTGCTATGTCCTCTTCATCGCTGCTCAGGTGGGGAAGACTTCTTCACTGATATTCACTTCCATCCGGTCATTTACATTCAGCCATTTAGCACATGATGATATGCAACTTGACCCACAAATGAGGAACCAGTTGCTGCAAAAATCGTTTTTATAAAAAATACAACATGACAGAGTGTGGCTATAGGAATCAGGAAGTAGGTTTGTTATTGTAGTGGTATTCAGTTGCATAATAAGAGATAGATGTTCATTGCAACAAAATTATATACTTTCCAATTCCTATCAAGAATTAAAACAACAAAGTGCAGAAGATGGTAGATTACATGAGTTTTGAAGATATAGGGAGAGATTATGCAGATCTAAGGTTCAAGAATCGAGGTGCAACACCTCAAAATTCAGATTTTTTAAAAGAAAACATTTTTCAATCTCTTTACTGGTTATAAAACATTCATTTTGTGCTTCAGGTGACCACTCTACCACAGACTAGGAGATTTAAACGACATTGTCTGCTCGGCCAACTAGTTTCATCATTTTTAGGAATTTTAGGATTATTTAACTTAACCTTGAGGCACTGTACAATATGTAAGAATCTGAAATTCCCATGGGTAAAGACAAAAACAATCAAAAACTAATGTGAGTTTTAAACACTCCTTTTTCCTGGCCTATTTCTTATATACTAGAAATCTCCCCAAAGGTTGTAGGAAAGTCAGGCAAGGGCGCATTTAAAGTACAACCTGTTCATATTTTGACATTTTAAAGTGATTGTGTAAAAATACTACATGCAGTGCCTTTAATGCAAGAAAACTATATTGTATTCCTATTCTGGTGACCCCTTGGCGATCTCGATCCTCCAGTCCCAGGTTGTTGGTGACCCGGTCAGGCAGAACGGGGGTCTGAGCCGCCTGGTTCTGGGGGGCCTGAGAGTGTTCGGGGTGCCGTCACGGCCCGTATCTGTGTGGGCCAACGGCCTGAGAGTCTTAGACTTCACCTATCGCACAGATACCAAGGTGAGCCGAGGCCCTGGCCGGGTCTGAGGGGGTAGTTGTAATTACTTGTCAACTTCTCTCAACTGTTTTTATGAAATGGTTAAATCTTACTTTACATATTTGTGTTTTATCAAATACCAGCAATTCCAGTTTTATCAACGTTTTATCTAGCACTTCGTATATAAATATCAATATAAATATCGTCTATAATCAACAAGGCTATTTAATATTATGTTTATTGTTTTGATGATTATTATTTTGATTATATGCACGTGTATAAATGTTTAAAGTTTCAACATGTTAAAGTGACCAACGCACTAAATATTGACTCACTAGTCAAGCTTTGAGTATACAGTCTGAAGGAAGGGCCATGGGAGGATGACGAGGTTATAGTTCTCCGAGTGGATGACACACCATCTAGAGCATGTCTCGACCACAAGCATGATAGCATCTCCAGTAGAAAATACGGAAGTGCAATGTAAGAAACTTTCATGGACTGAGAGACGGAAGCAGACACACAATAAGAGCAGTGCAACGATTTAACAGGTAGGATACAGGAACAGATCAATCTAGCCATCAAAACACTTTATAGTAGTACAGTTAGAAATAATTAACATTAGAGAAACACATAAAAGGCTAACATAACTGAACCGATTAGGATACTAGAATATTACGTAAAAATTGCTGAAATAAGGTGTGCACATTATGATAATGTGATTATGGTAGGAAGATGATAAGGGTGCATTAACCAGTTTACCCAGATCATAAACATGCTAATTAAGTTTTATCATAATAAAGAATCATCAATATACTCTAAACTCTCTCTGTTTGTCTGTCTGTCTGTTTGTCTGGAGGCGTTGAAGGTGAAGGGTTTGGCCCTGCCCATGTCAGAGGTTTTCACAGTCCGGTGGGCTCTGTGATTTAAGAAGAAGAAGCCGCTTCATTCACACTACGTGTTCCCCCTCCTCAGCTTTCTTACCTGTTGGTTGTCCTATGAAGCAAGCAGTCTATCTCCAAAATGTAAGGCAACTGAAGTCATTTGTTTTAACCCCAGATCTGGGAAACAGTAAAGTAATCAACATGGTTGGAATAACATCTTTCGGTTTATTCTTCCAAGCCAAGTGGATATTGCGAGAGAATGATTATGACTAAAGTCATGTCTATATATCATGTGAATAATTGTATTTATTTCATCAAGTGAATTCCCTTTTTAAAGGAGAAATGTGTATGATTGCCTTTAGCTTTTTGTTGCTAACATGTTCACTGCACTGTTTACCTCCCCTTCACATAAACCCATGGTATCCATGTATCCATGGACATAATCTGGTCTCTTTGAAGCTATCTTTGAACTTTGAAGCTATCATCATTATTTATCTTGGTGACTTTATTAGCAATGACTGCTTCTCACTGCTACACTGAAGAAAGTTACACGTAGCGATTGATTTTCGAATTTAAATGTGCTTCTGTTTTTGTTTTTCACTGTATTTCAATAAAGGATTTGTAAATGTGGTCCTCGTTGGATTATTAATTTAGCCAACACATTGGTGGTTGTTGCTTAATTTATTAGTTTACAATTAACATAAGCAATAGGCCAAGATTTAACAAGATGCATATCAGTAATCATTGTTCAAATAGAAAATAAATAGTTTCGACATATTTTTAATTGTTATTTTTTTTGATATGATATATCGGTTGTGGAGGGATTTTATGGTCTCAACAAGTCTGCACGGAAGAGATGATCTTCTCTTGCCTCTTGCGTCCTCGTGACGTGATGTTCAGACTCAGAGCAGTGGTCCTGATGATGCGCATAGAGAACCAACTGCATTCTAGCTTGGTTCTCGTGACCTCTAAATCAATACGTTATATATTCAATATTTGTTTAGTTCAAGGGTTTATCACATGTTATTTATGAAACAAACGGCGTTTAAAACATTCATAAATCAATTGTAAATTGGCGGCTTTTCAGTCTTCGCCTTTTTCTATTCCGGAAGCAGCGGGATTTGGGGGTTGTGTCTAAAGCAGCAGCGTTAAACGTGTGGTGTCACTGTCATAGCTCACCGATACACAGGGATACTCTCTCATCGTACCAATAACACAAGGGGGAACAGACCTAAAATAACCACAACGTTTGTGCATGATAGCCAGCTATTGCTCCCCATGCAAGATGGACGTTAGCCATGGACTGTAGACTTCTCCGGCGGGACTGAAGGTGAGAGCTCTGACGCTTCTCTCCTGTCTGTGTGTGTGCGTGTGTGTGCGTGTGTGTTTACCTCGTCGGGACCATTTCATTCATTCCTCCTTCAATTCACCGGTGTGTGCCTGTCGCCAACCATAACATGATGTGATTGTGTTCTCAATGCCTCGCTCTAATTCGTTGTTCAACTTAAGTTTCCATAGATTGTGTCCTATAAACCGATTGCCGCCTTGGTCGAGCTGGCTAACTCAAATATTTATGTTCCAAGATGCAAAAGCAACAGATGAACTGTAACTGCACGCCTAGGAGCAGGACAACCACCGTTAAATTAAATGCCTAGGACGCTCTTTTGCTAACCACGGTGCTAAGAAAATAAAGGGAAATAACTTGTCCTAAAGAGCCTGCTGTCAGGTAAAGTATGACGCTGCTGCTGCTACTACTACTACTACTACTACTACTACTACTGCAACGACGATATACCTAGCCTAATAGTACTCTTATCAGAAGATGGGCATATGTGGAAGGCTGAATCAGTCCTGTTCGTCATGTTATCAGTGGCCAATATATAGGTTACTCTGTGATGTTCAATATCTAGTTTTATTAATTATTTAATTGAATGGTGCTAATGTCTTTGCAATGGACAATTAACCAACATTTATTGGTGACAAATGTGTAACTATAAGATGCCCTAACGAAGATGTAGGCTATGTAATAAATAATGTGTATTCATGTTAAGCCATTTGCAAATTCAGTGTAGTTTTCCTAAATTTGTGTTTCCAGAACCCTGGGGCATCCCAGTCTATAATATAAAGTTGAAAGAGCCGTCGCTACTAAAATATAATTTCAATGTTGCCAAGAGATGGAATTAGCATAATAAGAGAGAACAATTGTGAGGATTTTATAATTTTTTTCTCTCTTATCTGCAGTTCAGCATGGTAAAATTAACCCCCATATGACAATGGGGGTTATTTATATGGCAGCAACGGTAATCTGAGGCAGCAGATACCATGTCAGTGTTGCCCCCCCCCCCCCCCCCCCACTGAGAAATATGTTGGAATGTCATATTTTGCACATAAATAAATCTGCCAGTTGATTTTATTTCATCCCTTATTAACACGAGTCAGGGAGAAAAAGTGTATACTGTGTTGCACAGGCCTGGCATCGGAACGTGGTGGCACATCAAAATCACCTACTTACCTCCTCAGTCACATACAGACCAAAATAACCACAGGTCTATCTGTGCCGACCGAGTGGAGCACATGGTAACTGTCATCAGGGCTAAACCCGCTGTGTGTCGGCCATGTGCATTTTGGTTAAATATAATCAACCAGGAATGGGACATTTGCAGCGATTGGATTATCCCGTGTGACCAGTTTATGGGGTCACATATACCAGTTTATGTATCTGAGTGTCAGTTGTCAGTTGGCACTTGGTGGTTTAGGAACTGTTGAGGTTTTTTGAGCTTTTCTTTTCTTATCTCCCTGGCTTGGGTTTGGACTTTATACCAGTACCCACTTCCTGTCTGGCATCAGGAAGTGGACCAGCCTGTTTTAATCAAAGAAGGTAAACATGGGAACATGAGGAAGCATACCACAAGGCCACGTGGTGATAACATCTGAGGTTGGACGTGTTGTTGCGAACACATAACAGTAAGGTTCAGGAGTAATTCAGTCATATGCCACACAGCACGGCTAAAGGCTAAAGGGCAAATAAGAACATACATCTCCATTCGCATCTTGGGGACTATGCTGTTTAACTAATTAGATTAGTAGAGGCACTATCATCCAAAGCGATTAACAGTACAGATATGTTGGCAGCTAGGGGGTTGGAGCGTCTAGCTCACGGATGCCTACAGGTAGTTTTGGTTAGACATTTTGTCCCACTTTTGGTTGGCAATCAAACCCTGACCGCACTGCACTTACACTTTCATTCACCATGAAAACAAAGCGTCCATCTCGGACACCAAACTCAGTTTGGTGGCAAGTCAAGAGGAGGTCATTTCAGTTTCCATACTGGTGACCTTGTTCCCCTTTCTTGATAAGCGCTTGGGAGTCAGTACAGGTGCCACAAGAACACTGTGTTTGCTCACGTCTTTCTGAGGCGTTCAGGTGGGTGTATCATGTGTTTACACAAGGTGGGTCGCACACCAATACACTCTTGCCTTGTGCTCGTGCGTATTTATATGTTGTTAGTCAAATTAAAAGAGTGTTATGGACAACGTTCTAAGGATAAAGTCTGGGCTGGACCTCCCGGTGGGCGGACACTGCATTAAGCAGTGAACAAAAAGTGTGCCACAGGAGAATATATTTCTAGGTTTAGACAACTGACACAATGTTGTAATGCTCATCCAGTCTGTGCTTACTCGATTTCCTTAACCATATATTCTCCTTGTTGTTCCTCTTCAAACCTTTCCCTCAACCTCCATGACCCCTCCTCTCTTTCTCTACCTCCTCATACCTCCGGTTTCCCCCTCCTCTGTTTTACTCCTTCATCCATTCCATTTCTGTATCTCCCTCCCTCTGTCTCTCCCTCCATATCTCTACCCCCACTCTCTCGATACCTCCAACCCTCCTCCATCCCCTCCCCCCCCCCCTCTGTCCCCCCCCTCCCCAGAGGATGGGCCCAGGGTCCGGCGACCTGTGGAGATGTCTCTTGGTCGGCTCCTGCGGCGCGCCTCCTCCAAGGCCTCCGACCTCCTGACCTTTAACCCCGGCGCCGGGGGTTCGTCGGCGCGCTCAGGCCTGGACGGGGAGATCATCTTCTCCAAAAACAACGTCTGTGTGCACCCCGCCGAGCCGCTGCCCGGGCTCGGAGAACACCATCCAGGTACGCTTCTGCCACTCTGCCCCACCCCCCCCCCCCCCAGTGTCACGGAGCTTACTGGGGGCGGGGGGGGGACAAGTGTTCTTGTTTGACCACCGCAGGAGACATATAATCGCTTATCTCTATTAAACCGTAACAGATTTTTCTGACATAAGTTAAATTAGAAACTCTTTCAGAAGCTCATTTAATTTTGAATCAAAAATTTGATTCCAAAGGAATCAACACATAACCGTGTTGGGTTTTGAAGTCTGTCGGTCCTCCTCCGAATCTCTTGTGACTTTCAGAATTTGTCGAACATACTGTTATTCTGTAAATGGGGTATACTTGGTAGCATTCAATTAGCTGTTGAACTGAAGTTTTATGGGCAACACATTCATTTAGTTGTTTCTATGGTGTCCCTGAGCTACCATTACTGAGCCGTGTAGCGATTCCAGAGTTTTAAAAATACAAAAGCAAATGCAAACCATTAAGTAAATCAACCCTAATGATTTTGGATGTTTATTTGAATAATGGTTTTAAAGCAGGGCTGAAGTATATTGATAGGCGACTGTAACATACAAAATAACCTGTGAGTCAATAACATGTCCATCAATGCATTATTATCAAGTAAAAAAAAGATCACAGAAAAAAAGATCTTCTGAAGTGTTGGCTAAGTACAGCATGAAGTTACTTGCTGTACTTTCTGAGCAGACAAAATGACCTTTTCCGACCATGTGCTGATGTTCATGACCTGGTTTCATTTAAGGCAATGGATGTGTGCAGTGTTTTTCTGTGTATTCTGACGATGCAAATTGTTTTAGCCTTTAGCAATTCATGCTTGCTCCCCACTTAAGTTCAAACAACACATAACACGGAAGGAAGCTGCTCTTCAAGTTATCTGTAGTAGATCATTCACCCATTGCTGACTCAATCATTTGGGATAAACTATGTTACTGAGTGATGTAGCGATCCCGTTTAAAACAGTCAGAAAGGGATTCTAGTAGGTCACTTTATAAATGTACTTTATAAATATACTTTATAAATATACTTTGTTGCTTGCAAAATGCCTTACTTACTCTTACGTGACAAAGGAGGAAGGCAGGTAAACCTTTTTAAAGGAGGAAGGCAGGTAAACATCCATCCATTTATAACTGTCCTGCAAGGCTAAAGGCTTGATGTGCTGTCATACCTGATAATAGCTGCTCATTTAGCTTTATATGAGAAGCCGGCAAGTGGTTTAATATGATTTGATGATTCTCATTATTATTGTCACACGCTGTGTGCAGAAGAACTGAGGGAAAGATCATAGAATCAATATCACAAAGTACTCTATATGATCAAGCCATATCATAGAAATTCTGATGATGTGTTAATTTGACTATGTCCTCATTCAGCAGACACTTCTCTCAAAGGCCACTCAGAATGCAGTAAAGAGCAGGTAGTGGATAGGCAATGAGGTTCAACAAGGTTGTGGACGTTAGGGCAAACAAACCCAATACCTAGCGCCTCAGATGACAACACCCTTTAACCTAATACAACCCCCTTCCTGCATACTTTGTTCAGCCTAGTAAATGGATAGTGTTCCAGCTTGGGTTACAAGAGTGCCACTATAAGTGTGTGTCACTGTTAACTGCCTATCCTATCACTAACGTTCCCTGGGGTGGTTTGTTGGTGGTGCTGCCCCCTGCAGGCTACTTGTGCGTGCACGTGGAGAAGGACGACAGCCTGGGCACCACGCTCATACTGACCTGGGTGCCCAACTGCCGCATCCAGCGACAGGACGAAGAGGCCCTCCGCTACATCACCCCGGAGAGCTCCCCCGTGCGCCGAAACGGCCGTCACCGGGGGCGAAGGTCAGGATAAGGGGGCTCCTGTTGGCTCTGATGTGGTTCCTGGGGCGTGAATAGTTGTGGTTTTTCTAGAAGGTTTCTCGGGAGGTCACATGTGGATTGATCGTTGTTGCAATTCTTTACTTCTAGTAAGTTAAAGTTTAGTTAAAGGCATAATATGTAACAATTGTACCTTAAAATAACAGCTTGAAAAAAATTGTGCCGCTACAATGACTTTTAATAGGGCGATTTCCGCCTCCTTCACTGCCATTGGGGGTCTGTACTCAAATTACTACGCTATGTAGCTTTCTTGGCGATGCCACGCCGCTCGGGCGGAAGTAAGTTCGAACCTGCTTTCTGGCAATGATTACGCAATGACATATTAGATCCCCGGCCTCTCACGCCCTCTGATGATTGCTTACCTCGGTTGACATATTTGCTGTTTTCTGATCACGTCTTCACTGACTCCACTCACCGGTATACAAGTGAATGCAGCGCGACTTCAAACATGCACCTATCGTAAATGTGTTTTTACGACACTGGAGTAAACGTTAAATACTAGTAAAAACCTTTAGGGGGAGCTCCAAGGGAAACCTGCATATTTTTGGAAACCTGCATATTGGGCCTTTAAGTTTAAAGGTCTTAACTCTAAAGGCTATCTCAGCTGTGCCGCCTCCTGTCGTGTCCAGGGAGATTTGTGCACAACCACAGATTGGCTTCCTGTCACGTATTTGAGGTGGATTCAGAAATGTGTGATGAGGGAAACTTCAGATGAGGTTGGACCCCCAACTTGGAATACTGAAACTTTACAGTTGTCATTATCAGCATTTGGAGGGGGCATATCCTTCCCTTTTGCTGCTGTCAGAGACTTCCTTAAAAGACCTGAAGAGAAATGGGAAAAATATGGTTAGTCTTCATCTCAGAAGAACTGGAAGCTTCTTCACTGTGAAAGTCTGTGGACATTTAAAGCTTGTTTGACGTGGACATGTGGAATTATCTTAAGCTCAACTGTAGTGTAGTGCACACTATGTACTTTGTGTTGTTTGTACTTTGTGTACACATGTAAAAATGCTTTAAATAAAGAGTTGAAAATAAACAGCCCTGAGGAAAGTTATTAAAGTTAGATGGTTTAGTAGTCAAACATGTTTAAGGTTAGGCTCTATATACACACCATTCATTCAACCACTAGATTCAACCACATTCAATCACTAGAGCACAGATCTTCTGATGTGATCAAACCTTTTGTCGTGGTGGGAGACTGCTCCTTGAATGTGATGCGTCATCTTCAGGATGGGCAGGTATTTCTCTCTCGCTGGAGGTAGATCTAGAAGGGGCAGCGGGTGTTTCTGCCTCACTGTAAGTGGATGTCAATGGAACTGTTAACAAAAAAGAACAGCTCACAAACCTAATAGATAGGCTACCTAATATTGCATTGGAACATGCAAGACTGGTAACCATAGCAACACCGGTAAACAAACCCAATCCCTACGAGAGCTCCCCGCGCTATGGCCATCCGGAGGCGCACAGAGCTTTTGGCCGTGACTATATACTATAAAATTATATTATACTATTATATATAGAACGTTATAAGAAAGTACGCTGTCACCGAGAATTATGCGCGGCATTCACCCGAGTGTGAGAAGAGAGTTGACGGAGAAGATGGCGGTTTAACCTAGTTTTCAAAAGATATTATACCATTTGTACTCGGTTATACCGTGTATCATCGTCGTGTGAATGTCCACACCGCGGCAAACACCTAGGTGCCATTGCATATATGGCTATGACTGTGTACTAACTTTCATTAAAATCAAGGCATATGATAATTTTACAAAAATCATTATACGTTCAGTCTTTCAGCAAGACACATTGAAAAAACGTCCACACCGCAAAACATAATTTGGCCGCTTTGTTGCGTCATCACAAATTATCTTGTCCTCGGCCGTGTTGTTTTCGTGATAAAAGTTTTTTCGGGGCCCGAAACCGAAATGCGCTTTTGGACCCATTTTCGGCCGAAAAATTTTCCGGTGGCCGAAAATTCCAGTGCATCCCTAATGTATTACACATAATACCACATACTGTACTACAAAAAAAGACAGCACATGTGTAAAAAAGTATTCTTGGCACAACAAGTACAAAGGAATTTATAGTCCTTGTTTGAGGTTCAGAAGATTTGACATTCAGGAGCACTTGGGCAGGTGCTCTGAATGTCAAACGTGAAGAAATTCAATGAAGCGCGGGTAAATCGGCGGGAGTAGTAACTATGAACTCTCGCGGTAAGGTAGCCAAATGCTCATCATCTAATTAGTGACACGCAGAATGATGAACGAGATTCCACTGTCCCTACCTACTATCCAGCGAAACGACAGCCAAGGGAACGGGCTTGGCAGAATCAGCGGGGAAAGAAGACCCTGTTGAGCTTGACTCAATATATATATCTGACATTCTAAGGGAGGCGTTGTAAAGTTTAAAGGCCACAGGCAGGAATGATATCGTGTGGCGCTCTGTGGTGCATCTGGGTGAGAGGAATCTTCTGCTGAAGGTGCTCCTCTGCTGGGCCAGTGTGTCGTAGAGAGGGTGTAAGACACTGTCCAAGATGGAATGAAGCCTGGGCAGCATCCTCCTCTCTGCCGCGATCGTCAGGGTGTCCAGTTCCTTCCCCACAACATCACCGGCCTTCCTGATCAGTTTATCAAGCCTGTTGGTGTCTGCAACCTTCATCCCACTGCCTTAACCTCTCTCAAAGTTGTGCTATTTCAATCACCTTGTTGTGGTAACTGACTGTCAGATTATTTGTTCAAAAATCTGTTTTATTTTCCTCCTGACGGAGAACTGCTTTCCTGTCGAGTGACTTTGGTTTCTCTGAACCGTAGGTTTCATTTCCTCTACATCAGTGGTTCTCAAACTTTTGATACCGCAGTACCACATAACAGAAATAGTTGGTCTTCCCAAGTACCACCATTATGACCGATGTTAGATAAATAGATAGATAGATAGATTATGCTATTATAATACCAGGGGGAAATTAATGTTGTCAAGAACTCCAGATATACATACACAAATATTGTGTATGTACACTGTTGCAGACACTGTTGGTGTCTGCAACCTTCATCCCACTGCCCCAACATGTGACAGCAGAAGCAGATTGCTAGTGGCGCTACATTATAGACTCCATAAAAACATCCTCAGCTCATCGTCGGCAGATGTTAAAGGACGCTCAGCCTCCTTTGGCCTTTGTAGACAGCCTCTGGCGTAGTCAGTCGAAGTCCAGGTAATTATTAAAGTAACACCCCCAGGTACTTAAGTATTCCTCAAACAGTGTCCACTGGACCCCGTATGGAAACAGGGATCACTGGGTTGTCGCTCCCTTCCTCAGATCCACAATGAGCTCCTTCGTCATTTTGTCACGTTAGTTTGCAGGGGATTCAGCTACACTACCATAGTAGACAAAGTTGTCCCAACATTCCTGTATTTCAAGGTCATCCCCCTTTCAATTGCAGCCAAAACTATTTGCTGATCATCAGAAAACTTCTGATAGGTGGCAGGACTTAGTGCAATAGTTAAAAAGTCTGAGGTGAAAAGGGTGAAGAGGAAGGGA
>OLKM01000337.1:13019-15519 GCA_900291075.1 Melanogrammus aeglefinus
TTTTGCCAAGCGGAGCCAGCCGGTCCTATGTGTGCATATATGCAAATTAGCCATGTCCGCAAAACAAAAGAAAGACGTAATGTTGACAAGTCATACTCAAAACAGCTAGCAAGCGAAAGCTAAACTAGAGTGCATCACTCACACACTTTGGGTCTATTATAACTTAAGGCAAGAGGCTATATTTTAAATCTTTGCAGTGACTGAATCATGATAATAGGACTGATTGTTGTGCATAGGATGAATGTCCTTTTCGGCTTGGGCATACTTCATGGTTATGAAGGCCTTGTGGTTGGTTGTGGTCTTAGTGAAGCAGCCTAGCCTCGGAGTCGGAGAAGTTGGAGTGATTGTTTACGTGCGTGCGAGAGCCAGAGAGAGAGTGAGCGCACCTGTTGTGGTGATGTTTGGCTTGTTGTGTGAAATGTTGTCAGCGTCCGCCGTGGCTGGATGAATGTGCTTTGTGTATGTGTTCAATGATGCATCTGTCTGATCGTATTTGCTGTAGATGGATGGTTAAATAATGTCACACGATCGGCCGTACGGCAGGCTTTCATTTGCAAGTGCACTGACTGTGTACCAGTTTCCGATATACCTGGCATTTATTCAGTTGTTGACTGCTTTTCTAAGTGAACCACATGGGTGCCAATGATTGTTGTGTTTGCATAGTAATGCACAACTTTGCCTCTCCTTGTTATAATACAACGTGCATCCAAACAACTTTATCCAATGCAGCCTCCTATGTCAGTACTGACCCCCCGAATATCGATGGGTATTTTGCACACTTTATCTGAGGTATCTGGGTAACAGGCATTACTATTGGCCGGTCCTTTGATAGACAGGCCGAAGGACCAACCAGATGGAGTCCCTGGTGCTGGGGTGCGGGGTGCCACCGGGTTTGTAGAGCAGGTCAGTCTTGACGTTGCCGTCGTTGTCGTGGGCAGAGTTGAAGTTGGTGACGATCCTGGACGGCAGGCCCATGCAACGAAGAACTGAGCGGGAAACGTAGAAAGAACAAGAAAAAAACAGTCAGAAAGCTTTTCAAAAACCCAAAGGAACGAGGCACAACCCTGTAATTATTATGTCTGATAATATTCATAGAATTTAGTAACAATAAACAATAATGTATTTTTTAATAATAATTATAATTATAATAAAGCCAAATAATAATAATAGCTCATAATAATAGTCCTACTAACAATCCTACTAACAATTAGGATAATGGTTTTTTTTTTAATATACAACACCGTGACCATGCGACCCTGATTCTATGCATGTGTGTGTCTGCGTGTGTGTGTCTGCATGTGTGTGTCTGCGTGTGTGTGGGTGCGTGTGTGTGGGTGCGTGCGTGCGTGCGTGCGTGTGTGTGTGTGTGTGTGTGTGCGTGTGTGTGCGTGCGTGTGCGTGGCGTGCGTGTGTGTGTGTGTGGTGCGGTGCGTGTGCGTGCGTGCGTGTGTGTGTGTGTGTGTGTGTGTGTGTGTGTGTGTGTGTGTTACATCATCGCTCACAGGTGTTGAAGACTGCAGCAAACACCCAGCACTGGCCGTATCTCACAGTCACCCCTGTCTGGATGTACTGCTTCAGGATGGCCTTGCTGCCCGTCCACTTCAGCGGGGACGTGCCTGCGGGGAATGTCTTGCCCCAGTTCCCCTCCAGGACCCCATTATCGTTGTCCTGTGCGTTGATCTGCAGCCGCAAAGTTCAAAGGTTAATTTACAGGCCACGGGTTTTTCCGCACATTTCTCGTCCAGGAAGTATCTATAAGTAATAATGATACTAATTTGTTCATATTAATCATACGATTATTACATTATTATAAATAGAATTCATGTGATTGCATTACTTATTATTATCATTTTCATTTTTAATCTTTATTGTGATACAAACAGGTGATCAACTTTATTTCTTGTTAATACCGAGCAGAGAAACAAACATCGTTTAAGTGGTCAACGCTGGTATATCAAAGGTTCCATTACCATCTCCGATGCCTGCCGGGTCACTTTGATGACGTCTCCCCGATCACTGATGCGCATTCGGCATCGATCCAGGATCTCGATACAGGCGTCCAGAATCCCCTCGTCAAACTGCCAACACACAACGAGAGCAAAGTGTGTGTCAGTGTCTGTGTGTGTGTGTGTGTGTTCAAATTATTTATTATTATATATTGTTAGGCTTTGTACAATGTTTATTATGTACACACATTTGCCGTGTTTGTTGGTAACTTATTTCAATTCATGGTGTGTATGTTGTAGTGTTGATAGTGAAACACCAGGGGTCAGCGTAGAGACATTTGAGCAGAATGGTTGCGGCCCCCAAAGTCTAACCCTGACCTGAAAATGATTCTATCAAAAGAAAATCCTGAAAATGTAGGTTAAATATGATTTCATACCTTGTCAAATGCCTCATTGGTATAAAAGCTAGGTAGATATTTAGCATTTAAAGCTACATAGCATATCAAAAAGTCCAACGGCCTCTTTTAATGAGTTAACCGCTGGGTTCCAAACAC
>OLKM01000337.1:20519-28019 GCA_900291075.1 Melanogrammus aeglefinus
AGAGAGAGAGAGAGAGAGAGAGAGACAGAGAGAGAGAGAGAGAGAGAGAGAGAGAGAGAGAGAGAGAGAGAGAGTGAGAAGAGAGAGCAGAGACAGAGAGAGAGAGAAAGAAGAGAGAGACCAGAGAGAGAGACAGAGAAGAGAGAGAGAGAGAGAGACAGAGAGAGAGAGAGAGAGAGGAGAGAGAGAGAGAGAGAGAGAGAGAGAGAGAGAGAGAGAGAGAGAGAGAGAGAGAGAGAGAGAGAGAGAGAGAGAGAGAGAGAGAGAGGGAGGGGAGGAGAGTTCACTCCATTTAATCTTGAAGAGAACTGCTCATTTAAGAGCACTATGGGCTGAGCGGGGGTCCTGGTCTGACCTCTAGGAGACCTGGGGTCAGCCACGGCGCTGGCGTCTTCGTCATATTCATCGTCATCATCGAACGCTACAAACTCGGGCTCATCTTCCTCCAGCTGTCCCAGGTTGGAGGTGGCGACCTAGAGGGAACCAGGCCGGAGTTGAGCCTGTCTGTCTGCCTTTCTGTTCCCCCTGTCTGTCTGGATGTATATCTATCGTTCTATCTGCCTGCCTGTCTCAGACTGTTTATCAGTCTGTCTGCCTTTCTCTGTTTATCTGTCTGCCTGTTGGTCTATCCACCCATCTGTCTGTATATCTAACGTTCTAACTTCCTGCCTGTCTGTCTATTTATCTGTCAGCCTGTCTGTCTTACTGCCTATCCGTCGGCCTATATGCCCGCACGTCTCTCTATTAATTGGTCTATCTTTGTGTCGGTCTGTTTATATTTCTGTCTGTTAGTTCATCTTTCTGCCTTCCTATCTATTTATATATCTATTTCTCTCTCTCAGTCCTCAGCATAATCCCCTACATTTAAATGTAAATGTCTCACTCTCTCACTTTCTCACTCTCTCCACCTATACACAGATGGTAGAATCAGGAGAAAACATAAAATACACAAAAGGCAGAAAAATTACCCTCTTATTGTAGCGGCCAGCGTAGTATTGACTGGACATGGTTGGGTCAAAGGTCAAGGGTCAAGTTGAACTGGTCACTTTAGCCCTGAAGAGGAAAGGGAGGGTCATTTATAGACTATATGGATAGGTCAATAAATTGTTGCCGTATTATACATTCAGCAGATGAGATAAAAATGTTCAATCAAAGATGTAAGACTACAGGTGTTAGAGAGAGACATGTAGAGATAGAGAGACCGATAACCAGCTGGAGAGATCGTCAGACCTAAAACTAGCATGAAGGACAGCTTGAGAAATAGACAAATAGAGAGATACACAGATAGAGAAATACAATTAGAGAAGTAGACAGATAGTCAGATAGAGTAAGACAGATAGAGAGATAGAAATATAAAGCAGTAGAGAAAGATAAAGTCAGAAAGAGAGATGGAAAGCTAAAGAGATAGTCCGATAGAGAACTATTCAGATGGAGAGATAGACATATAGAGAGATAGTCAGAGATAGACAACTAGAGAGACAGACAACTAGAGAGATAGTCAGATAGAGAGATAGACAGCTAGCAATATAGGCAGATGGAGAGATGGCTAGAGGGATAGGCAGATAGACAGATAGAGAGATAGACAGTTAGAGAGCTGGGCAGATAGAGAGATAGACAGCTAGAGATATAAGCAAATAGAGAGATAGGCAGCTAGAGAGATAGAGAGCTAGAGTTATAAGCAGATATACAGATAGAGGGATAGACAGCGAGAGATGTTTGCAGATAGACAGCAATGGTAGTGATCTTCAGGCTTCCTCTTATTCTTTACATTTGTACTGAAAGTTTGTCTCATTTATTCAGCACAATATAGACTCACACAGAACACTCCTCAGAGGCCGGGCAATTTATTTATGCTAATGTAATTTCCCTGAAACAGTCAACACTCATTTTTGCAAGGATACAAGTGGGACGAGACATAGAGGAGGGGAGCCTAACACATCTGGAGTCTGTGAGGGGTTCTGACAATAGGCCCGGTCCTCAGAGGAATGAAGCGTTCACCTCCTTACAGACCAGTAATAGAGGTTCAGCATTTTAATCTGTGCGTCCTGTAATATATTTGTGTGGGTTTGTTTGCGTGTGTGTGCGTGCGTGCGTGTGTGTATGTGGATCAATATAGTGTGTCATTCCAGAAGCCCTTTACAAAGAGGAGGTGGGCCCTTGAACGATTGCAAAGCACACAAAAACATCATTTATGATCCTGAGATGTTTATCTAGAATCAGATGTGTTTTTCTGGCCATAGAATGTAATCAGTCTATCTGTTCCAGGTTCCTATCAAGTGTTAAAGGGTTTTTAAAACCACAGTGACAAATACATTTCAGTATTTATATTGTTTGAGGTGCACAGTGGTCTGGAACAATTCACTAAACACAATCCATGCTTTGCAGAAGCCATCAACTATACATTTTTAAGTTAATCATGAACTGAATCGTGTGTTAGGTTACTACTTAAAGTAAAGTGAAAAAGCTTGAGGTAATATATTCAATATGCCAAAAGCTCCCTTCATATGAATTAATCAGATTACCAACCACTCAAATAGAACATAATGTCATTAACAACATAATGTCCCTCAATAAAACCATTTAAATGAGGCGAGACAACTTTAAGGAAAAAGAGATCACAGGACCGAAAAAGTTCAACAAATAACACATAATAATAACACAAATCACATCCTAATCTAATTGCAGGAGTTCAACTCACCTTTGCAGGAGACGGAGAGAGAGAGACAGCGAGAGAGAGAGACAGCGAGAGAGAGAGAGAGAGAGAGAGAGAGATCTGTAGGTGGTCAGGGTGGTGAAGTGTGTCGTTCAGAACGATGATCCACTGCATCCACAGGTCCATCTTTTATACAGATTGTGGTTCCTCTTTCTACCGGGCACAAACATTCTCTTGGTGCCATCTTACCCTATGTGTTCAGAACGGGTGTGTGTGTGTGTGTGTGCGTGCGTGCGTGCGTGTGTGTGTGTGTGTGTGTGTTTGTTTTCTCAGTTGTGTGCTGAGCAGACAGTTATGCCAATTAAGGTGGCCATGACCTAAACAATATTGCCACCACATCATTTTCATCTTTTTTCATTGTGATCTCCTTCCTCTACTCCTTCATGTGATTCACTTGCTGCTCGCTGAAAGGAAGAGCCAAACAATGTATATATATATATCTATATATATCTATATATATCTATATATATATATATATATATAATATATAATATATATATATATATATATATATATATATATATATATATATATATATATAACATACATATACAAAAAGTTCTTGTAAGTTGTAAGTTGTTTTGTTCAATACAAGTTTTGTATCAACAAAGTTACTTCATCCCACAGTTGTGCTTGGCCGCATCAAATTCAAATTCAAGTTAAATGGTTTTACAACAACTGTAGGCCTGCTATTGCATCTTAATCCGTCTTTTGTAAAACCAAAAGGCGATATCATCAGTGGGCAGATCCCAGATTCAGAAAAATGCATCTAAAGAATAAAAATAAATAGAAATACATTTTTTGGGTACAAGGTTGTTTTGAATAATGGTTACATTATGGATGAAGCTTAATTGGAGCTGGGATGCATTGATGAGAGGAACACGAAAAAATTATATTTAAATAAACATTATGGCATTAAACCAACATTTTAATGTAATTTATCTCCTGCGCGCACACACACACACACACGCACGCACGCACGCACGCACGCACGCACGCACGCACGCACGCACGCACGCACGCACACACACACACGCACACCACCACACACGCACACACACACACACACACACACAACACACACACACACACACACACACACAAACACAAACATCCTTTCTATCTGGCCAGTGATGACAGTGCATTCATGCTGTTGAGTATCATCTTTGCTACTTGTGGTTTGTTGGGATGGCTAGGAAATGCATCTAAATTGCAGATTAATTTTATGATAACAGTGAAAATGAAGGGTTAGAGGATTAACCTGAAATGTCTTCTCTCTCTCTCTCTCTCTCTCTCTCTCTCTCTCTCTCTCTCTCTCTGTCTCTCTCTCTTCTCTCTCTCTCTCTCTCTCTCTCTCTCTCTCTCTCTCTCTCTCTCTCTCTCTCTCTCTCTCTCTGTCTCTCGTCTTGAGGTCATCCCGACACTCAGCTTGATCACATGATTTCTGTTTCACTTCCTCGTTTCCTGTTCCTGACCCGCTGTGGTTTTTCTCCCCCGCTGTGTTTTTATATCGACTGCGTGACACAGCAAGATACACCGGGCTTATCTCACTCCAAAGGAGATGTGAGGAGAAGAGAGGAGAGGAGAGGTGAGGAGAGGAGAGGAGAGGAGAGAGAGGAGAGAGAGAGGAGAGGAGAGGGAGGAAAGGAGAGGAGAGGAGAGGAGGAGAGAGGAGAGAGTGAAGGAGAGGAGAGGAGAGAGAGAGGAGAGGAGAGGAGAGGAGAGGAGAGGAGAGGAGAGGAGAGGAGAGGAGAGGAGAGGTGAGGTGAGGTGAGGTGAGGATGGAGAGGAGAGGAGGAGAGAGAGAGGAGAGGAGAGGAGGAGGAGGAGGAGAGAGAGGAGAGGAGAGGAGAGGAGAGGAGAGGAGAGGAGAGGAGAGGAGAGGAGAGGAGAGGAGAAAAGAGGAAGAGATGAGGAGTGCAGCCATAGCTCCTATCTCCTCCTCGTTTCCTAAACTACCAAATAGAGGAGAGGAGAGGTGAAGAGGAGGAGGAGGGGAGAAGGCCTCACGTTAATGTAAACGTTTCCTAGCTCCCTGGGCTTACAAACTCTTTTGTTTGTGATCTTCTGGATAGCATCATAATCCTCTCAGAGGCTGACATGCTGTGGCCCAGGCCCTCCAGATGAACCTTCCACAAGGCCTAGGGGCCGGGCGCTAAACTCACAACCTCCTCTACCAACTCCAAGAAAACCCTGAACCCAGCGAAACAACAATAACTGAAAAGTCAACCGAGAGAATAAAGAAACTCTACCCAACAAACTCAACAGAGTCAAATATGAGGGGGAAAAAATGTGTGTTGTTTTCCAACTTTCCCCAAGAAAACGCGCCTCCTACACACTCCTAAAGCAAGCTGGAGGGGGCAGGTTTTACCCAAACGTATACGACCTGTCGTACTCCAAGAGGGGCCCAGTCCCCGTAGGAGCCGAACACAGGCGGCGAGCCACTGCCGTTGCAGAGAAGAAGAGAAGAAAACAATCACAGACACAGCGGGCGCCCTGAGTCCTCTGAGGGCCGGCCATGTGTTGTGAGCCCTCACGCCTCTCTCTGTAGCTCCTCAACTCTGTCCAGACATCGGATTATTGGTTGGTTTTGGTTTGACTTTCGTCCGTTTTAGCTTTTAGATGTGATGCTTATACATTGCTTTTTTCTACTTGTCTCTGTCCCATTTTATTCATATATCATCGTGTTTATAATACAGTTTCCCTTTCTTATGATAATATCTTTAATTATGTAGTCAACATTCTGCTACACTAGACAACATTATTACAGCTCCCAAAAAGCTAGCTTTACGTGGGACATTTTAGCATATAATTAAATCGGCCTGTTACATTTAAATTATCTTTGTAGAAGTTAAAGGGAATTTAATAATGACTTTAGGGCTATGACCACTCTGAAATCCACATTGTGTGAAAAAGCCTCCACACAGATATTTAGTAAACTGTCCAATTGAAAATGAATACAATAACTGAAAATTCTAAGTCACAAAAAGACATCCGTGAAGACGATAAGCAACGAGTAACTGGTCTTCAATAAAACACGAATAACTTTTTCACAGATCAGATTAATTGGAGTGGCTGTTTTACTCGTTTTGACCGCCAGATGGCGAGCTTACTAAATGTATGATCGCAGGGCTGATGGATGACACTGCGGTACGCGGGAGTGCTGGAAGTATTCATTCATACCAACTAGCATCATCTATACTTCCTTAAACATCACACCTTTCTGTACGCAGTTATCCCACGATTTTACGCGTGAATAACATATCAAACAACGCCTTGTCGGCGACTTGGATATTTGTAGGCCAAGTGTGTGTGTGTGTGTGTGTGTGTGTGTGTGTGTGTGTGTGTGTGTGTGTGTGTGTGGTGTGTGTGTGTGTGTGTGTGTGTGTGTGTGTGCGTGCGTGCGTGCGTGCGTGTGTGCGTGCGTGCGTGCGTGCGTGCGTGTGTGTGTGTGTGTGTGTGTGTGTGTGTGTGTGTCCGGTTGTGTGTGTCCGTGTGGCTGTGGACAACGTGAAATGGGTTGGTTACAAAGTAAGCTGACGTCAGCGAAACATTATTTTCTCTTTGTTAGAAAAATGGGAATGCTGCTCCCTGGAAGCGAGCAGGCCAATCAGAATCCTTTATCAATTTTAGAGGGGAACATTGAGTGGTAGTATTTTCTATATTGGTTTCTTTCTAAAATCACCAGCCGTTAAAGGCACGTGCACACCAGCACCCTCACAGGGTCGCATTGACACCTAAAGTTCAGACGAAGATATGTTTTCAGTATTATATTATTAATTCAACAATAAAATCCCCCAAAATGTGACGGCCGCGCGTATGCGTGTTTTGAGGCAAGGGGCGGGGCCTCCGGAAACGCTGCATCCTCGCGCTCTATTCGTAAAGTCGCGGGGCCGCGCGCTCCACGCGCCCCCTCCGATGGTCGTCTTTCGTTCTGTTCGCTCGTTTTTGGTGCTTTAGATGCTCCATGAACTCATTTTTTACAAAGCATTTTTTTTAAAAAGGCCTCTTTATTTATCTTTGTAAAGACCGTTGGCATCGCACGCGCGGCATCGCACGGACGGCACAGCAGGCCTGTTTGAAGAAGGCCGAGGCTTATTATTATTAACAGAGTGCACAATTTTATAAACATAAACATTTTTTTTACATAGGCCTATATATTATATGTATGAAACATAGGCGGTGCATGGCTGTTCAGACTAATGTTATCACACACGCAGTAGGCCTACACACACATATACATACACACACGCGCACCCGTTTTTTTCAACGGTGTTTCCCGGGTTTCATTCACTTTCTGCCATGACCCAGATTTACACCGAACATACCGGAGGCATCGTCCTGGTATGAAGCCTTTAGCTATAACGGGCATACGGACCTGGGCAACCAAGACATCGCAAGACAACCGGTGTTAGTTGTAGAAGAAACACGGCAGAACAGGGGGGGGATCAGGGCATCTCTACTACGTCAGATAGGCCTACGCGTGGGTGCGTAGGGGAGAGACAGAAAGAGAAAGAGAGAGCGAGAGAGCGAGAGAGAGAGAGAGAGAGAGAGGGAGAGAGAGGGAGAGAGAGAGAGAGAGAGAGAGAGAGAGAGAGAGAGAGAGAGAGAGAGAGAGAGAGAGAGAGAGAGAGAGAGAGAGAGAGAGAGAGAGAAAGATGGGAGGGGCAAGGGGAGAAAGACGGAAAGGCTCTTCTAGGGAGTTAACGTGTGCGGCGTGCGTGTGTGTCTGTTTGTGTGGTGTGTGTGTGTGTGTGTGTGTGTGTGTGTGTGTGTGTGTGTGTGTG
>OLKM01000337.1:36321-43821 GCA_900291075.1 Melanogrammus aeglefinus
GAGAGAGAGAGAGAGAGAGAGAGAGAGAGAGAGAGAGAGAGAGAGAGCTAGATAGAGAGAAGAGAGGGGGAGGGGGAGGGGGTGTAGGAGAAGGTGAGATGAAGAGATGTAGTGTGGTGTAGCTCAAATGGTATAGACGAAGAGAGATAATTGGATGGATGGTAGATTGAGAACAGGGGCGGAGAAGAAAGGGGTTGGGTGGACGATCCTGGGGGAGAGAGAGAGAGAGAGAGAGAGAGAGAGAGAGAGAGAGAGAGAGTGTGTGTAGGGGGGGATTCATCACGATTTAATTGATTAAAAAAAAGAAGTGAGCCTATGGAAAAACCCGTAATTTGCCACGTGAATATTTTCACACAAAATGCAGAGAATATGTGCCCCATTTAGTCCAGATAGCGCCGATGCTGCTGTGGCCACAGTTATGCAGATCAGAGCCATGCACCAGCCCGTCCATCCATCTAACCTCCTTTAATCAGTGAAGACAATGAGAACCAGCCCAAATAAACATTATCTTGATTGTTTTTTGGTGATTTTTTTTCATCTCAAGACCGATAGGGAGGATTTTTATATTTAAAACTCGTGTACAAGAACAACGCATTTTTATTTTATCCAATTCGATGGCATTATTTCACCACAACAACACAACTCAAAGCGTGTAATAGCAGCCCGGGCCTCTGTGTGTTACCACGAACATCCGACTGACACGTGTTGTGTTCTTCTTCCTCTCTCTTCTGCCAGTTACTGGGACGACTTCCACTCCTGTGCCACCACAGCGCTGGCGGACTGCCAGGAAGGAGCGACAGACCTTTGGGAGAAACTGAAAAAGCAGTCCCGGAATCTGGATTTCCGCGAGAGCCTGTTTGAACTGTGCGCGGGCGGCGGCAACGGAGCCCCGAGATCCGGCGTCCCGCGCGCGCTCACGCTGATGCTCACGGCGTGTTCCGCCCTCGTGACTTGGCTCGCGTTCTAGCAGATGGGACGAACCAAGGAAAACACGAAGAAAAAAAATATCACGAAAACCAGAGAAAATAAAAAAGAGGAAATCCCCATAGAAAAGTAAAAAATCAAAAGACTGCTAGCTATTCCTTGACACGAGAACACATTACCACTGTAAGAAAGAGAAAAATAGATTCCGACTCATCGACCGAAAACCAACCCCTCAAATGGATTTGTGGAAAAAAAAAAATAAATAAGACTGGTTGCCTGGTTCATGAGCCACCGAGAGGACTGGTCCCGGGAGTGGTTATCCAATCAGAGCCACCCTGCTGATCTCGTTGGCCCTGACCACAAATTATTAACATCTGGTTCATTTAAAATAATAATGATGCAATTTGGACGGATTTGTGCCCACTTACCCAACCCTGAACTCACGGTATAAAAGTAACCCATTAATAATGTATCTGTACAGCCTGGACGACACCGAGCACGATTAAACGGTGTGTGCCCCAGTCAGTAGGCCTACTAAGATAGCCCGAGTACAGACAGGCCACGACCAGGCCAAGTGCCGTCAAAGGGCGGCACACAGGCCCTCTCGAACACAGCGAGGCTGTACTGCGTCCCAGGGCCCGGGCCTCGGACGCCGGGACGGGCCTTCTGGTTTACCACCTCTTCATGCGCCAGACGTCCTCCGTGCAGCCTCGTAGGGTTCATCACTGGAATGCTAGTTAGTAGTTAACGAATATTTGTATTTTTCATAGACGTTTTGTTATTATAGGCTATAGGCCTAATAGGCTTCCCTATACGGACCTCTGGAGAAATTCACCGCATTGCAACTCGATGAAAGCTGTGTGTGGCCAGAAAAACGACAGACATTGGTGTGTGTGTGTGCGTGTGTGTGTGTGTATAGTGACGTAGCTGAATGTCTTTTTACTAAGACGATTGCAATACAACGAAGTGACCAGGTGTGTGCAGCCTGGAGAGAGATAGCGCGCCCCGTGGCTGAGGAGCGAATCACGACTGTTGGCACTTATTAGGCCTAAACCAATAGCACAGCGACCCCCTCCTCTCCTTTACGAGAGGACCCAACGACTATAGAGGGGCTTAGACGCTACTTGTGTGTACGAATAAAAGAGAGAGAAAATAATAGTTAATTTGTCCCACCGGTACGGCAGCAGGACGCCTCTCCAGATCAAGGCCCTGGTGTCCGGAGCAGATCATGCAAGGCAAACGGTTTTTTCACGGCCTTCTACAAATACAAATCATGTGTAGGCCTAGGTCTACTTCTGTTTGTTTGTTTGTTCCTTAGAGTTAGTTCGTTTGTTTTATGGGGATGTTGCATAACGAAAAGAAAGCAGACGTATTCCAAATCATCCACGCAAACAAGAGAATATGTATATTAAAGGATTTTAAGAAGATAAAAAAAAGAGCTATATTATAGATACTCTATCTCTAGTTTTCAACGCAGATTGATAATTTACAGACTAGGCCTATGGAAAATAATCTGATTGCTAAATGATCAAGAATATGAAATAAAGCTGATGATGTTTTAAAATAAGCATGTGATTTTACTACAACCAATGCATCGATTCGAATTTCTTCACGTGCTTCCGTGTAATCCATCTCATTGACAAAGTGCCCCGAGACTCTTTATTTCATTCAATCTGCCTCCCTCTCCCTCTTTCAGTCACTTGCACACGCGCGCGCAAACACACGCGTGCGCATGCACGCACACACACACACACACACACACGCACACACTCACGCAGTGTGATATTAGAGGCTTTAAGTGCAGCCGCTCCCGAATTCATTATTAATAAGGGAGGCCCCTCGCGCCAACAAACCAGCCTCTTCATATTGATCATGAGAAGGGAGGGGAGGGGGGGGGGGGGGGGGGGGGGGGGGCGAATATTGGCTTTAAAATGTCTAACGTGCCATAGCTTTTGCACAAAGTAGGCCTCTCTATTACAAAAAATGGTCTACAAAGCCATTAATGTGTTTGTTCTATAGGCCTACTATATCATAAATCATAATAATATTATACTATTAGTGTAAATGATGTATCATATTGTGAGGCTATAGTCACTCAGTGGGTCTTCAGACCGGCTGTTGGCCAACATAATGGCCTGCATTTCACATCAAAAAGCCAACGTTTTTGTTTATTGCTATAGGCAATATCTAGGTCTAGGTATTTTTAAACCGACTCCATAAAATGTAGGCCTAGCCCTTGTACACATTTTTGACCCCTTTAAAATCTAGGCCAAATAGGCCTAATGCAGCTTCCTCTCTCAGAACGTATTTTAAACCGAGGGCTCCAGGTGGTACACATGACTTTATGCTCTGTCAACATCGAACGCTTGGGCCTCTTAAATGTGTATTTATTTTGGAAATAGCAGCTTCACACCTTCAATGTGCAGCCCTATAGACTCACAGGCCTTTTCGCTCTTTTCAGAAAAATGTCTTCCAACCGAACTCATTCATGCACAGGCCTATCTGCGAGAGGCACACGCACACACGCACGCGCGCACACACACACAACACACACACACACACACACACACACACACACACACACACACACACACACACACACACACACACACACACACACACACACACACACACACACACACACACACGCACGCACGCACACAGAAAATTCTGATTTGCTTTCTAGGAAATGGGTCAGCGTTATGTCAGCAAATACCTTGTTTACCAAATCAACCAACAAATGTATTACACTTTACTTAAGAAATATAATGAGGAATAGTTATCTTGAAAAACGTGTTGCCGACCGATCTCGTGTTTCCGTGTGTTGGCGTCCCGCGGGAAGGGAACACTCCACCACGGCCCCGGCTCCACCAAATCGGTGGCAGATTAAAATGTCCCGCATTAATATTCATGAAGCCGAGGGAATGCTCAGGCTCCCAAGGAAAAAGTGCATCTGATTAGAGACATTTTTCCTTTAGGCCACACATCTTTAGCCTGTTAACCGACGCTGCACAATATCGGTCATATTTGGGAAATTATTTAACATTGATCATTATTTTTATAGAGAAACAGGCCACAAGATAGGCCTAGAAAATAGCATAATAAAAATTATAATAATAATTATTATCTTAATTGAAAAGAAAAACCAAACAAGAAAAATATATAGTCGAGGCATTCCTATTTAATGTGAAACTGTCGCTTGCGGAATAAATCAAGGAGCAGCGAAGCTTCCCGGCAAATGGTCATTAAAAATGAATGGCGCGTGTGGAGAGATTCCCGTGGGAGCTGGAGGAGGGTTTCCTCATCCCTGCGTCACCGGCGGTCCCCTGCCAGTCACGCTCGGCCCTCGCGCACACTTCCAGACACGCTGATGTCGCGCCAGCGTGCTCAACAAACACCACGCGTGCCACACCCAATCGTAATCCTATTGGTTCGTTACATCACATGTCGTTATATTTTCAAGATCTATTACTTGTCCAATACAATGAGTAGATACATTTATTTTATATACTTTTACATACGCAATTCGAATCCAATAAATAAATCCAAATGAGAAATCATAATTTAAAGCAATTTTAACCCATTGGGCTGTGAAGTAATAGGCCTTAAATATAATAATAAATTAATAAAACCAGTTTAAACCAATTAATTATTTACAAGAGACAAAATGCTTCATCTCAAAACAACATATATTATTAAGATAACAATTGTGTAAATAAATAAAAATGCTAGAAAAATAAACTTTCCCAAACCTCTTTATTTTTTAAACCTGGCCCCGATTTGGTAGGCCTGCCCGAAGTCAACAGGGTAAAAATCCAGCCCAACACTTAGCTCTAAGTGCGTCTCTACAAGGTTTCATGTCCTCTGTGAAACGCAGACTTTCGGCTGCTCCATTTTTCTCCCTTCTAACCTCGCGGCTCAACTCTAGTTTCAGCTCCAGCTCGGAGCGCTTGGGACCTGGGCTGAGAGCTCAGAATGAATTTATGCCAGCCTTTTCTAAATGGGGAAAGCAACATTTAAAACATGTCCCACTTACACCAGTGGAGCTGCGGTAGAGACTTCCCTCAGACATGGTTCGTGTGTGTATGTGTGTGTGTGCATGTATGCATGAACATGCATGCATGTGTTTATGTGGTACTGGCATCATAAAAGAGCTATGCGATTCAGATGATGAAATACATAACTATCAGTCTAACTCCCTTTAGACTGTCTAATGGCATCCCAGCGGAGTCAGGCTGATCCTAGTTATGTATTGCATGATCTGAATCTTATAGATCTTCCTCCACCAATGACCACAAACACACAAACACAAACACACACACACACACACACACACATGCACACACACACACACACATGCACACATGCACACACACACATACACATACACACTTAAGCACAGTATCCATTTAGCTTCTCTTGTTTACTTCCTTTCACGGGTTACTGTAATGTATTCCCTCCATCCAGCTGCTGCAGAATAGTTTGGAGTAGAGCATGTCAGAATAATAAATAGATAATACACTCCCTTTTACAACATGCATGCATCTTAAAGGTGCAGGCTGGTATCTAGCAGTGAGGTTGCAGATTGCAACCAATTGAGTACCTCTGAATAGCTCGAGGCTGCTTTAGAATCGTAGTAATGGTATAACACGAGCCGTGTGAAAATAACCTGCTCGCTATTCAGATGGGCTCATTGTAAGCGTAGGAAAACACTCATATTGTTAGTAGCATGGTGATATGCACCAATTGCAACATACTTATGAACACAATATTTCCATTTGGGTCTGTGGCTAGATGCAACTAAAGGGAACTCACCGCACCTTAAATACAGAGCTTTGAACCAGGTTATGTGATCGCAGCCTTAGGTGCAAGAGGTGCAGCACATTTCAGATTTCATATCCATAATAGAACATGGCTGGTGGGCGTTACAAAACAAGAGTGTTGAGCAGTTGTTCAGCAGTTTAAAACTGGGTTTGTTGATGTGTATAAATAGGTCCACAAAGCAGCCAGCGCTTGGGGAATGAGATTAGTGGGTTAATTCATAACCACACCGTCAGTGCATTCCTTTTTTAACAACTGGTTCTTTTTACAAACAAGAGTAAAGGTAGGATAAACAACATTGTGTAATTCTTTGTTGCATTGTGTCCACAATGCCCATTTTAAGGATATTCAACCTACAATAAGACACTATACATATTTTATTTATTCAAATATGAATGCATTTAAATGGACCAGCAGGTTGGAAAGGAAAGTGGTGGGGTTCCCACTGTGAGGCTGTGTGTGGAGACGACAGATCTCCTGAGATAACACACGGCTCATCATGTTTAACATCAGTACTCAGGGTCAGGGTCTGAACACAGGGTGATTAGGGAAGATGGAGGATGGTTATTGATTCATGAGGATCTGATTTGCAGAAGTGAGGAGTACTTAACAGGGGCACCCACTCCCACCCCCCCCCCCCCCTTCCATCGCGTCCCGACGTTGGCATCGAGATTTATCTTTGGCGGGATCGTAAGATACGCACTGACACTGTGACACAATAACAAAAACACCCGTCGGTTTAAGAGCAAATGAGCCGACAAGGTTTGCAAAGTCTGTTTCCATTCCCACGTTCCCTGAGTCTCACGATTCATCCGTCTGCTTACCGCGACGAGCCAGCACTTATAGCCCTGGACAATAGTTTTCCGCCCTGCATCAAAAAAATCGAAACGTTGTTATACGACAAATTCGCATTTGTGCGGACGAAGGGGCTTTGTGGGAGGAATAATGTGGCACAACAGCAGGGAAATAAACAGCTTGGTCCACAGCATTCTGGGTATTCCCAGAACTCAGAAGACGCTCTATTACCTGCCAAGAAGACTTCCAGGGCGCACAGGGAAGTGAAAGAGAAGCTGGGTTCTCTTCCTTGGAGTGTCAACATTGATTTCCCTAACACATTGAGAGAGTTTTGTGGCTTTCAGCTGTTGGCTGCTATACTGAGGTCCCAGCCTGAGGTATACGACTACCACATCTCACACACACCGAAACACACACACATATACACATGCAAACACACGCACACACACACATACATGCAAACCCCCAAACTCAAACACACATATGCTTAAGCCAAAACGCACGCACGCACACGTAGGCACGCATGCACACGTACGCACACACGCGCACACACACTCTTATTACCAATGACTGCCATGGCTGTGAAACTAAATGGTAATTGTATATTGTTGATCAGTAGAGCTGATCACCTTTGGCTGATCAGCAATTAGTACCAACATGGTAGAAGTATGTGAATAACAGAGTCTGGTGTAATTCGCTCTCTGACTAGCTGAAGGTCTGTGTTTGTTGAGAGGGTATTCAAACCCCTACACACCCCTGGGTGTGAAAATGTTTCTGAGTGTCTAGATCATTGTGTTTTCTTTCTGTTGCTCTTTAAGGTGTGTCAGAGTAAGCTGTCATTTTTTGCTTAGTTTTTTTCTCCTGTGTTTGTTTGAGAGGCAGTTTAGAAGTGTCGTTTTTATTAGGGCGATTCTGGTCAAGAGACAGTGGGTCTTTTGGTGGTTATTTTGGCCCTGGTTA
>OLKM01000337.1:48821-52761 GCA_900291075.1 Melanogrammus aeglefinus
AGGAGAGAGAGAGAGAGAGAGAGAGAGAGAGAGAGAGAGAGGGGGGGAGGAGAGAGAGACAGGAACATCTGGAGTTCCTCAAGTGAGCTCTTTTAGACCAGGAGGTGTAGGAGGAGACGGCAGTAAACGTCACGCTCCTCGCCATAATGACACCGGGAGCCACTGGCAGACCCACGCCGCTGCACTAACCCCCACACCGACTGGGCGTCGCCACGCCAGGCAGACCCAGCTGGGCTGGAGGAGGAGGAGGAGGAGGAGGAGGAGGAGTGAAGGAGGAGGAGGAGGAGGAGGAGGAGGAGATGTGATAGCAGTATGAGTAGTAGCAGCAGCAGTAGTATTAGCAGCAGCAGCAGTAGTAGTAGTATGGTAGTAGTAGTAGTAGTAGTAGTAGTAATAGTAGTAGTAGTAGTCACATTAGTAACAGTAGTAGTGGTAAAGTAGTATTAGAGTAGTAGTAGAGTAGTCTTAGTAGCAGTAGTAGTAGCAGCAGTAGTAATAGTAGTACTCTGGGTCTTAAGCGCCTCATTAGGTGATATTGGTATGCCTCAGGTATGTTGGTTGTTGTCTGGGCTGGCAGAGGGGTAAAGCACATGGTTTATTCAGACTTACAAGGTCACCCTGCTCTCTGGAGGAGGTCTGTGAGGGGCCTCTTCTCGATCCATCTTCAGTCTGCACTGGCCTGGGCAGAACGGCAACGCAGCCATGCCTCTCTGACTTAACTCAGAGCCCCAAAAACATGTACTGGGTGAACTGGTGTTAGCACTACAGTTCCGCTTAGATATTGTACGGTGTAGTAAGGAATACCGTTCATTTGTGTTAGGAGAGTGTGATTTATGAAATTATAAATAAAACTAGAAGCTGCGAGATAATGAATAAGGCTATAGACAAGTTGATCAGAGGAGCGTATCGGTGAGCCCAGAGCTTGGTTTGAACGGTAAAGTTCCACCGGACAATGCCTTTCTGCGTCTCAGACACTTTGATTACATTCTCACATTAAAGATTTTGTTTTGGGTGTAGGACTTCACTTCTTCCGTTTTCTTTGTTGACTTAAGCAAGTCATGTTTACTCGAAAACACACAGAATATGATTTTCAGGAAGGGTCTTCAAGTTCAAATAAAACTAATTTAAATTTAAATCCAGAAATCCTGTATGTTGTCTCTGCGTTCAATATCAACGTGTTGTGGCAAACAAGATTTATCAACACGTCGTTTCCTGGAACGTGTTAGTTTAGGGATAATCGCTTTAGGGCGCTTGACTAATGTACACATGATGGAGGTTGCGTAAAACAAGCTCTATCATAAGGTCTACATGGAACATGTTTAATGGAACCCAGTTAGGGAGCGTCTATAAGGTATACATTACTGCGGTTGTGTAGAACAAGTTCTTCAAGACATATGGTCCATGTTTAATGGAACCCAGTTAGGGAGCGTCTATAAGGTGTACATTACTGTGGTTGTGTAGAACAAGTTCTTCAAGACATATGGTCCATGTTTAATGGAACCCAGTTAGGGAGCGTCTATAAGGTATACATTACTGTGGTTGTGTAGAACAAGTTCTTCAAGACATATGGTCCATGTTTAATGGAACCCAGTTAGGGAGCGTCTATAAGGTATACATTACTGTGGTTGTGTAGAACAAGTTCTTCAAGACATATGGTCCATGTTTAATGGAACCCAGTTAGGGAGCGTCTATAAGGTGTACATTACTGTTGGTTGTGTAGAGAACAAGTTCTTCAAGACATATGGTCCATGTTTAATGGAACCCAGTTAGGGAGCGTCTATAAGGTATACATTAACTGTGTTGTGTAGAACAAGTTCTTCAAGACATATGGTCCATGTTTAATGCGAACCCAGTTAGGGAGCGTCTATAAGGTATACATTACTGCGGTTGTGTAGAGCAACTTCTTCAAGACATATGGTCCATGTTTAATGGAACCCAGTTAGGGAGCGTCTATAAGGTATACATTACTGCGTGGTGTAGAACAACTTCTTCCAGACTTATGGCGCACGTGTGATGGAAGAAGAAACTCTGTTGGACATCTGTTCACTGTCAAATATCAGTGGGTTTCCAGAACGTTGAAACGTCTATTTATACCCCTTGGATAGGAGCGAGGAGGTGTGGATTGGCCGCCCTAGTGCCTATACGTCGAGCCTTGAGGGAGGTGATGACGGCAGGGCTGCTGCTGTGTCAGCCCCATGGGGGACCAGACGCTGAAGGCGCACATGAGCTTCTTTCAAACACATCACATGCATCAGACACGCCTGTTATGGAGGATAATCTCGGATCCTGGCCTCCTTCTATGTTACAACAGAGGAAACCTGGAACGGAAAGTTACGAGTGACGTCGTGCTTCCTGTTTCGTCACAGATTTATTCTCTTGGAGAATTCTCAGCACGGCGTTGATTTGAAATCTTGGCAGACATATTTTTTACAGTTTACGAGTGCGGGGCCGAGTTTGAGGTAGCAAGTAGGGCTGCTTACAGATCCCTGCCTCAAGCCACCGGATTGGTTGAATCAAATATGAAGCGTAATAAAGTCAAAGACCCTTTCAACAAATTCTTACCTTGGGATGGGATGGTTCATTTGTGGTGTGCAGCCTAAAGGGTCACACGTATTCAGAAAAGAGGTTGAAGTTGTCTTTTCTGTGCAATCTTTTAAAGTTCTGAACTGGAGGAGACATGAAGATGGGCCTCAAGATAAACTTACTGTGTGAATAAGTTATTCAAATCGTATCTCACAAAAGGTGAGATAGACAAATTGTTTGCCATTTTGATTAGCTTTGTTATTTAGTTATATAGTTTGTGAATTTATCAAGACATTTATAGAACTGCACAACTCTTGTTTCTTTAAAATAAGTTTCACAATGTCCAGTGTCGGTCATCTCAGTTAAAATAAACCTTTTGCTATCAAGAAATAAACAAAATAGTATTTTATTGCACTGAGCTGTTTATGAGGAACCTATACTGCCTGTACTATAATTTGTAGACATAATTATTGCTGATAATGAGACATTTACTGTGATGACCCCTGCTATCTTGTTATAAATAAGAGTAGGCAGAGCCCTTCATTAAAACATACGTGTTATGAACAGGCTTTACAGAGACAGGCCCTGGGGCACCATGGCAACGGTTAAACACACCACGGCGGGGTAAACTATGAAAGAGAAGTGTATTTCTGAGTGTGTGTGTCTGTGCGTGTGTTTGTGAGAGAGAGAGAGAGAGAGAGAGAGAGAGAGAGAGAGAGAGAGAGAAGAATGAGAGACAAGATAGAGAGAGAGAGAGAGAGAGAGAGAGAGAGAGAGAGAGAGAGAGAGAGAGAGAGAGAGAGAGAGAGAGAGAGGTGCAGAGAGCCCTAATGGTAATATAACATCATGCCTCTAAGCTGGGCCCTTGCTTCCCTCAGTCTTTCCAGAACTTTCCAGGGGGATGAGGTCAGCTTGCCCTGCGTACATTCTTTTGTTCCCTGCTTTAAACACACACACATACACACACACACACACACACACACACACACACACACACACACACACACACACACACACACACACACACACACACACACACACACACACATTTTAACAGGCTTTAGCTTGACATTTTCAATTTGGCCGCAGTATTTGGTCTCCCCGGGTGTCCGCAAAACCATAAAAAGTAAAGTTTCTACATTTTGTCCTTCGGCTGCACCCTTCCCCACCCAACCTTTGCTCATCTACCAGCTCCCCTCTCTCTCTCTCTCTCTCTCTCTCTCTCTCTCTCTCTCTCTCTCTCTCTCTCTCTCTCTCTCTCTCTCCTCTCTCTCCCCCTCTCTCTCTCTCTCCCCCTCTCTCTCTCGTCTCTCTCCCCCTGCGTCTTCTCTCCTCCTCCCTCTTCGTCTCTCTCCCCCTCCGACTCTCCATTCCTCTCTCTCTCCGCTCTCCTCTCTTTTCTCTCTCTCTCCCCCTC
>OLKM01000337.1:52786-55286 GCA_900291075.1 Melanogrammus aeglefinus
CTCTCTCTCTCTCTCTCTCTCTCTCTCTCTCTCTCTCTCTCTCTCCCCCCCCTCTCTCTCTCTCTCTCTCTCTCTCTCTCTCTCTCTCCCCCTCTCTCTCTCCTCTCTCTCTCTCTCTCTCTCTCTCTCTCCCTCTCTCTCTCTCTCCCCCTCTCTCTCTCTCTCTCTCTCTCTCTCTCTCCCTCTCTCTCTCTCTCCCTCTCGTTCCCTCTCTCCCTCCCTCTCTCTCCCGCCTCTCTCTCTCTCTCTCTCTCTCTTCTCTCTCTCTCTCTCTCTCTCTCTCTCTCTCGCTCTCTCGCTCTCTCGCTGCCTCGTTATCGCTCCCTCTCCCTCCCTCTCTCTCTCTCCCTCCCTCTCTCTCTCTCTCTCTCTCTCTCCCTCTCTCCCCCCTCTCTCTCTCCCTCTCCCTCCCTCCCTCTCTCTCTCCCTCTCTCTCTCTCTCTCTTCGCTCTCTCTCTCTCCCTCCTCTCTCTCTCCCCTCTCTCTCCCTCCCCCTCTCTTCTCTCTCTCTCTCTCTCTCTCTCTCTTCTCTCTCTCTCTCTCTCCCCCCCTCTCTCTCCCCTCTCCCTCTCTCTCCCTCTCTCTCTCGTTAGAAGAAAAGGGTTAAGGCCATCCCTTTAAATGTATTACATTTAACTTCATCAACTTTGCAATTCTGTTCCTTTTTCCGAGATAAATTTTCCTCCTCCCCTTTATCCACAGTCATTCCCTTCGGCCCCCCCCCCCCACACACACACACACACACACACAGAAACACACAGACAACTCCCCCCCCCCCCCCCCCCCCCCCCCCCACACACACACACAACACACACACAGACACAGACACAGACACAGACACACACACACACACACACACACACACACACACAGTGATTGTTAAACATGCCATGATGTTATTAACCTCCCTCCTCGTCTCCTGACCGATGAAGGAGTTGTAGTTGTGAGACGGACGGCCGTGTTGGACATATTTAGAACACTTGGAAACAGCGCAGCACTTTGTTGCTTCCAGATCATTCCAGTTCTCTCTCTAATTGAATTCCCTTAACAAGTTTCCGTCATGCTGTCTCTCTCTCATATCTGTCCTCGGAATATTTGATATGCCAATCCATATGTGTGTAGTGTGTGTAGCAGCAGGGTGTGTTAGTGTTGTGTGCATATGTGTGTGTGTGTGTGTGTGTGTGTGTGTGTGTGTGTGTGTGTGTGTGTGTGTGTGTGTGTGTGTGTGTGTGTGTGTGTGTGGGATCTAAGAGAACCGGTTGAGTTCACTGTCAGTCCGGAAAAACACTTTGTGATAATTATATTCACTAAAACCGGATGGATGGACAGAAACAGGAGTAGGAGAGAGAGCTAGAGAGGGAGGAGAGAAGGGAGGGGGGAGAGAGAGTGGTGGGGGAGGAGAGAGAGAGAGAGGAGAGAGAGAGAGGGGGGGAGAGGGGAGGTGGGGGAGAGAGAGAGAGAGGAGAGAGAGAGGGAGAGGGGGGGAGAGAGAGAGAGAGGAGAGGGGGGGAGAGAGGGAGGTGATGGGAGAGAGGGGGCCGAGAGAGAGAGGGGGGATGATAAAAAGTAATAAAATAAAATAAAAGGTTATAGTAAATCAGGAAGCTATCGTTTGACAGACAGGAAGACAAAGTGTGGGAGATGGAGGAGGAGTCAATCTGAGCTGAGTGAACAAACTGATGGAATTATTAATCCCACTGCGTCGGCTACTAATACTGATGTGTAAAATACTGCTAATAGTACAAAGACCACTTCTACTGGTCCTAACATTCATAATAATAGTACCAGGACCAGTGGAGATGAGAGTACTGCAGCCATACGTGCATGACCTTGACCTGAATCCACAGACGCGCACAAACACGCACACACAGACACACATAGGACCCTATCTTGCATCCGGCGCAATTGACTTTCTACACTGGCACATGTGTCGTCGCTAGTTTGCAGCTGGTGCAGAGCGTTCTTTTACCGCCACGCGCCTGTAAATTAGGGGATGATCTTGCACCCCAAGGGGCGGTTCGGCGAAAGGAGGAGTCGTGTTCTGGCGCAAACGTTCCCTGGTGCTATTTTGACGTTTCAGAAACCAATTGCGCCACAAACCAGGAAATACCTGGTTTAAAGTCAGTGGCGCGTTGTTCAGATGCTATTTTAAGGGCGCATGTATCATGTTGCTTGTGCACCTCGCGCATACACTTTGCTTCTCTCATCTACCTAGCGACACATTCTTGGTCAATTATGTGGGAAAGAACAGCTGATACAGCGGTACTAAGTTTTGCTTTTAAATCAATGCATCTGTACAGCAAAGACATATTTTCTTGACACAGACATCATGTACAAGCCCATAACTTTTAGGATTGATGAGTATTTGATCGTGAGAAAACATTGTTTTCCCGCGATTGAGTGTTAAAAAGAATGAATGAATGCGGGTGCGCATGAATAACACATTTTATGAAAGCGTGTGTGCGTCCATCTGTTTAAACACACGCAAACTAAACACGTA
>OLKM01000337.1:60286-70286 GCA_900291075.1 Melanogrammus aeglefinus
ATATATCTCCCTTCTATCCAGTGTATATGTATTACAGTGTTTTTGTATATCCAGTGTATATGTATTACAGTGTATTTTGTATATCCAGTGTATATGTATTACAGTGTATTTGTATATCCAGTGTATATGTATTACAGTGTATTTGTACAACGTATAACAGTGAGCACTTCCTGCCCTCCATTGTTGTATCATCATCTGCACAACCCTGTCAGAATCACCTGACTTGATGTGGGATATCTAACCCACATATGATACATTGGACTGAGAGAGAGAGAGAGAGAGAGAGAGGAGAGAGAGAGAGAGAGAGAGAGAGAGGGAGAGAGAGAGAGATTGAGCAGTGTGTCCTGTTATTAGTGACATCAAAAGGTCAGAAGGACCCTGCACCATCAACGGAGAAGGCTATAGCAGAAACATTGAGCGGGGAGAGTGAGTGATGTGGTGGGGAAGTGTGTGCAGGTGTATGAGAAACGGCGGAAGGGAGTGTGCAAGAATGTGTGCATTTGTGTGTGACAGATGGGCCTTTCTCACCGCTGCAAAATCGGAGCACGTTCCGGGCTAGTTCGGAGCTAGAGCCAGTGTTTTGGTTTCAGATCGCCAGAGAACCGGCTCCGGCCTGTAAAAAACGGTTAAACTCCAGCCCCAGGATTGAGCTGGGCTAGAACGAGAACTGCTTTACGCCAGGGGCAGGGGGCGGGGTTATCCTTACCGTCATAAACAGGAAGACCAACGAAGACCGCCATATACTGAAGTAAACAATGGGCTCTATGCACAACTCCACTACTTCCTGGATTTAGTGCAGCTCTTTCATTTCCTGTCTTACATTACTGGACAAACTGATTAATCCAGGTGTGTCATACTAGCCAGGCTAGATTCGGACTAGCAGCACAAGTCTAGACTTTTGGTTCACACTCGCCAGAGAACCGGCTCCGGCCTGTAAAAACCGGTTCAACTCCAGCCCCAGGATTGAGCTGGGCTAGAACGAGAACCGCTTTACGCCAGGGGCAGGGGGCGGGGTTATCCATACCTTCATAAACAGGAAGACCAACAAAGACCGGCATAAAAACACAGAAGTAAACAATTGACGTGCATCCGTGTATGGTTCGTTCTTTAAATATTCCAATTTAAAACAAAATCAGAAAAAAACAATTAACAGAGTGGTTTTTCGGTTTTTCTGATTTGGATTTGCAACTGAAGAATGGCAAAAGGAAAAAACATAAATAAACTGCATTTTATTTGTTTTGTGTGTTGGTTTTTTAAACCCGAAACAGAAAAACAATAACAAAAACAGATACATTTATAGGCTACACCAGAAGGCAGAAGACAGCGAAGAAAACCACCTAAACCAGCAATAGACGGTCTAATTATATTTAGCCTTAGTTATGGCCGCACTTGAACCTTATGATGATTTTATTCGTCAACAATTTCACACTGGAAAGACACACAACGCGATCAATACCGCTCTAAAGCAATCCGGTGCCCCGAAGTGCTCCGTTATGACGGTGAGGAGGTTCTGTGTGGAGCACAACCTTCGAAGAATAAATCTAGTTTCCGATTTAATTTCAGATCGCCAACTCGCAGACAAGTCGCCGGCTCCCACTGAAAACAATAAAGCTGGCCATTGGAGAATGCGAGAGACTCGATGGAACGTTTGAAACGTCTTTATAATATAAAAAAAATAAAAAATACATATAAAGTTTATATGTATTTTTCCCGGCATTCATTTTTGGTTCGAAAGCCCTGAGAGAGAAGAGGCTGCCAAGAGAGAGAGAGACTGTGTGAGAGAGAGTGTGTGTGTGTGAAGAGGGGAGGTGCGAGGATGCTTCTGGATGCAACACACTCTCGTTGAGGAGGGGGGTGCAGAAAGCCATAGTACGATGTCACCCACAGCAGTTCACAAAGACACCGTACAGCCATGGTGAAACTCCATGACTTGAGTACTGGTGTTAGTTCTCAACCTCCTGTTTCTACTACCCCCCGCTAGTACGAGATGGGAAGGACATTGAGTTGGCTAGGTGAGTCCCAACCGAAATGTCCCGGGACCATACCCCAATGTCTGCAGCCTACCTGGAGTAGACATCAGCGGGAAAGATGGCCTCACCCAGAGAATTATAAAGTCACTCTGTCACATCAGCATCTGCAAAACAGCCTCATGGTGTATCGCTGCTACACCCACTTGCTGCTGCTGCTACTACTACCACGACATTAATAAGGAGGGATGGAAGGACAGACGTGGGCACGGTTATAAAGACTGTGAAGAGACCATCAATCAATAGAAGACACCCTTGATTGATAAGAAAAGGCAGAGCCAGGAGGAAGTGTTGAAGATTCTTTATGAAATGATGGAAATTATGAAAAATCAACCCTCATGTGAATAAAAATAACCTGTCTTCCTGTACCATTAGTGTGCACAATCCTGCACAGTGATGACATGTAATGAAAATAACCATCACATTTTAATCACACACACACACACACACACACACACACACACACACACACACACACACACACACACACACACACACACACACACACACACACACACACACACACACACACACACACACACACACACACACACACACACACACACACACACACACACACCCTGTACTGTCAAGCATCCAGCATTCCCTGGGTCCTCAATTCTTTATTCGCACTCCACACATTCAGAAGAAGAAAACTTCTCTCTCTCACACACACACACACACACACACACACACACACACACACACACACACACACACACACACACACACACACACACACACACACACACACACACACACACACACACACACACAAACACACACCAGCAGTGTGTACTCTTAATATATGAGTCTGGAGGGACACATGGATAAACGTGATCACTCACACACACACACACACGCGCACACGCACACACGCACACACGCGCACACGCACACACACACACACGATTTAAATCCCAATCCATCGTGCCAAAAACTGAGGCAATAGATAGTTTAGCTTGTCACTCTAGTGAACCATGCCATAAGATTCACAGTCCTTGGTTAGATTCAACACCGAACCCACACAACCACGCAACACACACACACACACACACACACACACACACACACACACACACACACACACACACACACACACACACACACACACACACACACACACTGTGTAGCGCTGTTACACGCACACACCTCCACACATCACACGTCTGTCTGTGTCCATGCACCAATGCAGTAATATGCTGGCTTAAGTCTATACCATCATGCACTGGCATTCCGGTAGAGCGGGCATTCACATCCGAGCACACACATGTGTGCGCAGTGTGCACACATGTGTGCACACACACACACGCGCACGCACATTTGCAGTAAAAAAGTCTCCCCTGACACTTGTCGTCAGCCAAGGCTGAGTGACAGTTTCAGCCTACTTCCACACAAAGGAACACGCCCACGCACACACTCACACCATGCACTTGTGTGTATGTGTGTCCCTTTGTCTATGTGTGTGTGTGTGTGTGTGTGTGTGTGTGTGTGTGTGTGTGTGTGTGTGTGTGTGTGTGTGTGTGTGTGTGTGTGTGTGTGTGTGTGTGTGTGTACCTAGCTGCAGATACATTCAGAAATAAAAAGTGTCACTGTCATTCAAATCTTTTGCGGGGGGGGGGGGGTTGACATCAATTTAAGTCGACTCTTTAAATCCCCTAACAGTTCTGTATGGATGTGATGGAGGTAAGTTCATCAAACATCGAGCCATAGATACCAACAGGTGTAGAGACTTGAGGTGATCACAGCTTGGCATCCTTCCCTCCTGCAACACTCACACATCCTTTACCGTGATGAGAACTCAAAATGGTTCAAGTGCATTTCACGGGATCGACCCACAAACGGAAACAACAGCACTTTGGTCTCTGTGATACAATCTCTGCTCTAAATTGACTTCCTGATCTGACGCTGGGCCGACCTGACCTCATGTTGACCTCACCATTATCAAATGTCTTTATAGTCACGGTCAAAATATCGCAAAATATCAAATATCACAAAATATTCACGTTATGTGTACAAGTAAACAAATAAATTAGCTTAATAATGAGGTTTGATCTTTGGGATTAACATGTTTGCCATTTGCTTGAAATTAGAATTGATATACAATCTATCTCATAGAATTAGAATATATTTATATGTTGCATTACAACATTCTAAACTGACAAAACTGGTGAGATGACAGAACTATCTCACTCTCTCTCTCTGGTTCTCAGACTTTTCTGTTAGTCTCCCTTCATCTTCCTCCAAGATGCTCGCTCTGGCTCTCTCTCTCTCTTTCTTTATGTCTCTTTATATCTACTCCACCTCCCTCTCTCCCTCTCTGAAGAACCTTTGTATCTCTCCAACGCTAAATGTATATTGATAGAAGCCCGCAGCTATATTACACAACGAAGAGGGAGTCACTTCATATCCACCACCATCACGCTACGTGCATGCACATGTGGGTGTGTGTGTGTTTGGGTGTTTTTTTTGTGTGACGTGTGTGTGCATGCGTGTGTGAATGCATGTGTGTGTCTGGTGAGCAGCTCTATAGAACATCTGGCAGGATCACCTGGTGCATTAAGAATTGAGGTAGAAAAGAAACACAGTAAAGAGTCAGAAGAGATTATTAAATATAGATATTTTTAATTGAAATAACTCAGTGGATACAGCGTGTGTGTGTGTGTGTGTGTGTGTGTGTGTGTGTGTGTGTGTGTGTGTGTGTGTGTGTGTGTGTGTGTGTGTGTGTGTGTGTGTGTGTGTGTGTGTGTGTGTGTGTGTGTGTGTGTCAGTATCTCCCCACCACTCCGAGCTCTAGTTCAGCACTGCTCTCAATCTCCTTGTGCACGCGGTTCACCTCTTGTTGGGTCAAAGTTCGCTCCATGTGCCGGTAGACGATCCGGTAACAGTGACTCTGCCTACCCGTCCTGGGAGAGGGAAAGGAGAGGGAGAGGGAGAGGGAGAGGGAGAGGAGAGGAAGAGGAGAGGGGGAAGGAGAGGGAGAGGAGAGGGAGAGGAGAGGGAGAGAGGGAGGGAGAGGGAGAGAGGAGAGCGGGAGGGAGAGGAGAGGGAGAGAGGGAGAGGGGAGGGGGAGGGAGAGGGGGAGGGGGAGGGAGAGGGAGAGGGAGAGACATGGTTTTAATGACTTTACATGGAAATAATGTAATAAATAAATATGCATTTGTGTGTGAGTGTGAAGGAGGAAGAGAGTGAGAAAGAGGAAGAGAGCGAGAGTGAGGGTGAGAGAGTGAGCGACATGCTTTTAAGGAATTGACATGTAATGAAATCCATAATAAATATGCATTTGTGTTCGAGTGTGAAAGAGGAGAAAATTGAGGATGGCGCTTGCTGACAGATCACAGAGTGAGACAGAGGAAGAGGGATAAAGAGAGGGATGAAAAGAGAGAGGGAGAAAGTGCCTCGCCAAGTGAACAAGTTAACACAGGTTTAAGCTTGTCTCGGTTCCAGGGAAATTAGGTCAAACCATCCCCTCACCCAACTCTTCTAAAACAGGTTTATTCCAAAATTGGAATAAACCATTGCACAGCAAATACTTTTACATATCTCTTTGTCTATACTTTGAACGACACATTAGTGGGTCAGGTTCTATAGCAATGTTCTTTAAGATCTTGATCAGTCAGAATGTATGTAATTATGTATAATTAATGACACCCTGAGGCCAGGGTATTCTCAGCTTTGGTTTGTATTTTTCCACTGCAGCCTTCCGGGTATGACAGCTCAACTGCTGGTTATTCTTCTGTCTCTTTTTTTCTGTCACACACACTCTCTTTCACTCACAATCTGGCTCTGTAAAACACTATCTCTCTCTTTCTCTTTTCACACTCTCCCATGCGCACTCTCTCACTCGGTTGCTCTCTCTCTCTCTCTCTCTCTCTCTCTCTCTCTCTCTCTCTCTCTCTCTCTCTCTCTCTCTCTCTCTCTCTCTCTCTCTCTCTCTCTCTCTCTCTCTCTCTCTCTCTCTCTCTCTCTCTCTCTCTCTCTCTCTCTCTCTCTCTCTCTCTCTCTCTTCTGTGTGTGTGTGGTGTGTGTGTGGTGTGTGTGTGTGTGTGTGGTGTGTGTGTGTGTGTGTGTGTGTGTGTGTGTGTGTGTGTGTGTGTGTGAAGGAAGTGAAACAGCCTGACAATAAAATGGAGAGGCTATCATAACATGGCACTCTGATGCTAAGTCCCTCTCGCTCTCTCTCCCTCTGAAGAAGAACCAAGTCATTCCTGTAACAGTTTAATATGATGAGTGGTGAGACCTCGACGTCTCAAACGGCGGAGTGAAGAACAACGTATTCATCGCTCAACAGTTAATATGGTTTCCCCCTCGTTCTGTTCTCGTCCACCTCCCTGCGGGAGCGCTGTCGCTGTCCCCCCCACAGTTAGTTCACGAAAAAGATGATTTGATGAGGCCACTTCCCTGCCCTCCCCCCACCCTCCTTGCCAGAGCCCTGTCTCTGACCCCCCCACCGTTAGTTCATCAGACACTAAATGTTTCGCCTTCATCCTGTTTTTATCCCCCCCCCCACTGTCAGATATCTGTCTCTACCCCCCTACTGTTCTGAAGGAATTGATCAATGGGGCATCAGAGGGGTTGGTATTGCCCCCTCCCCCCCCCCCCCCCCCCCCCCCGCTATCTTACAGTCAAACAACAGGCTGTGATACTACTGGTATAATGTTGTTAGTGAGGAATGGGTGAGGTAATAATGGAACAGTATCATGATAAGAGAGTGGCACAGTGAGGCCAAATGGAGAAGGAACACATGACAATGAGAGACTAGCACTGATGACATGATAATGAGAGAGACTAGCACTGAGTGACATGATAATGAGAGAGACTAGCACTGATGACATGATAATGAGAGAGAGTACCAGAGGACATGATAATGAGAGAGAGTACCAGAGGACATGATAATGAGAGACAGTAATACAACAATGAGACAGGGACATAAGGGAGAGAGGGCACCATAGTGAGGCAGAATGGGAGAGGACACATTATCATGGGACAGTATGTGTCCAAGCGATGGTCGCAGTGCCAGGGCGCTAAAGCCCACAAACTATGGGTTTTCTGTAATCTGTAATATATTGTTTTCTGTACTCCCTTGTCAAGTACATTCATCAACCCCTTAGGAATCACACCAGTCACCGAATCGCTCTGCTCGCTGTTTATTGTTGGCTGGCACATTCACAGTGGCAGTTGTTGCACCGTTTAGGACTTTCATTACAACCCTCATCTGAGCTGTACCCTGCTGGCATTATACTGATTGTAGATGTCAAGCCATGGCCATCGCTCATAACAATGATCAAAAGTCTGTGCAAACTTCCATTCATTCACTACCAGAGTTTACTGGGCACGCCCCCGGTCACGGCCTGTGCTTATGTCCCGGGATCCTGACCGGGGAACGCCCTCGCATTAAAGGGAGAGGGTTAATCGAAGGTGTTCTTGAAATACCTATTATATGTGTGTGAAATGTATGAATGAAGATATGACACCTTAGTTGTGTGTTTTGGCTGGTTAAGCTTGTTATGTGGGTTAATTGATTGGTAATAACTTAGAGGTGGAGCTAACTGAATTAGCATATCTATATAAGCCGGGATGGCTTCACTGGGCTGGCGTGAAGGTTAGGGATGGTTACGTCACAGTTGACTCAGGTCAAGTGTCTTAGCATAGGGCAGGTGTGCTATGCTATTATGATCTGATGAGCAAGTAGGGCTTTGACTTTTGCCCAAAAATCCTATTCGAAGTTCGTTTGTTTATTAATATTAATATTCAAATATATTCAAATATTTATTAATAATATTTTGCCCATTTAATGCCTTCAGTAAGGCCTGGATTGGGCTTCGCGAGGTTTGTTTTCCCGGCGTTGCTATGGTTACCGGTCTTGCGTGTTCCAGCGGTTTATTAGGTTTCTAATAAATCGCTGTCTAATCAATACTTCATTCACTGCCTCTCATTACAATATTATGAATAGACTGCGTGGGGTTCTCCGACGTCTCCCTCTTGGCCTGCCCATAACAGGTTTGAATATTAAGGGCTGCCTAATATTCGTTCAAATCTAGATTTCTTTTTTTGGATATTCGAATTATATTCGAATAACGACGTTCGGAGTCAAAGCCCTATTAGCTAGGGCCACCTATTTGTTTCATGTAGTCATGCAAGTCAGGATTCTTGCTTGTCAGTGTTTGGACATCAATACCTCAATGCGACTTCACTGTCTGGCTTGAATGTATGTAAGACAACGTTATGTATGTAAGAAACATTGTATGTAAGACAGCATTATGCAATGGGACAGAGCCACACGCAGTAACAGAGTTTAACAGAGAAGAGGGTCAACTATGTGACCGGATAGGTTGTAACCCGCAAACGAAGGACTGAGCATTGCATCTTCTGAATGCTCTCTGTACCTCTTCACCCCTCTCCTCATCTCCCTCACTCTCCCCTCCTGCAGGAAGCTCCCTGTTGCATGACATCCATCTCTCACTCCCACTCTCTTCAAAGTAATCTCTCCGAGCTGTCTCTCTGTCTCTCTCTCCTTCTGCCTCCCCTTCTCTCCCTACGATTCTCTCTGTGCTACGGCCCTCTCCCCCACACGGTACTTTCTTTCTTTCTCTCCCTCTCTCACACTCTCTCTCTCACTCTCTCTCTCTCCCTCCCCCCCTTACTCTCTCTGTCAGAGAGCCAGGTTAAATAATTGAAGAGCAGTGTGTTTGATGGAAATGTCAGCGGAAGCGATTGAGACGAGGAAGAGGGAAGGCGGACGGTGAAGAGGGGGAGTAGGGAGAGCAGCGGAGCCCGAGAGAACAAGAGAGAAAATATATAGAAGTGATGGAGAAAGAGAGAGAGAGAGAGAGAGAGAGAGAGAGAGAGAGAGAGAGAGAGAGAGAGAGAGAGAGAGAGAGAGAGAGAGAGAGAGAGAGAGAGAGAGAGAGAGAGAGAGAGAGAGAGAGGGAGAGAGAGAGAGGAGACGATACAGAAAACACAATAGTGTAGAGGAACTGGAACGAGAGGCGAAGACGGGAAAGGAGAGGAGAGGAAAGGAGAGGAAAGAAGAGGAGAGGACAGGAGAGGAGAGGAGAGGAGAGGAGAGGAGAGGAGAGGAGAGGAGAGGAGAGGAGAGGAGAGGAGAGGAGAGGAGAGGAGAGGAGAGGTCAAGAGGGTGAAGGGAAGGAGACTAGAGAGGAGGAGTGGAGCTGGAGAGCGAACGAGACAAGGAGGAGGGAGGATGAAGGAGGTAGGGCCATAGGGAGAATAATTCATATTTGGAGCAAAGACCCTTTAACAGGAGATTGAAACACTGTGACAAAATGAAAACTGCACGCACGCACACACACACACACACACACACACACACACACACACACACACACACACACACACACACACACACACACACACACACACACACACACACACACACACACACACACACACCACACACACACACACAACACACACACACACACACACACACACACACAATGTCCTGGCGGTGAAGTTCCTGAATAATTGATGAAGCCATTATCAGTTTCTGCGGGAGACTCACTACAATTGTAGAAATAGTCTGTATAGACTTACCGCACCACACACACACACACACACACACACACACACACACACACACACACACACACAGTATATACAAACCCCTAGATTATACGCACATTGTAGAAATCGCTAGATTGAAGTAAAACAGGCCTAGTTTGTTAACGGAAGATTCCTTTACAAAAAATGATGTGTGTGTGCACGTATTTATAGATTTGAAGAGGGAGAGCGGGTTATCCAAGGACATTACCTTTCTATAAATAACTCATTGCAGCGCTTCATATTAAACCAGAAGAGAAGATTTTCTTGTCAACCATTATAAACCCATCTCTCTATCTATCTTTCTATCTCTCCATGTGTCTGTCTGTCTATCTATCTATCAATCGATCTATCTATTGATCCATCCATCATCCGTCCACCCGTAGTGTCTAAGGGTATTATCGGGATTC
>OLKM01000337.1:72786-75286 GCA_900291075.1 Melanogrammus aeglefinus
TCAGTACCTTGAGGGCCCTCAACAGAACCAAACACCATCAGTACCTTGAGGGCCCCGAACAGAACCAAACACCATCAGTACCTTGAGGGCCCCGATCAGAACCAAACACCATCAGTACCTTGAGCCGGCTCCCACGAATCCAGAACAAACACCATCAGTACCTTGAGGGCCCCTCATCAGAACCAAACACCATCAGTACCTTGAGGGCCCGCAACAGAACCAAAACACACACCATCAGTACCTTGAGGGCCCCGAACAGAACCAAACACCATCAGTACCTTGAGGGCCCCGATCAGAAACCAAACACCATCATCAGTACCTTGAGGGCCCCGACACAGAACCAAACACACCATCAGTACCTTGAGGGCCCTCATCAGAACCAAACACCATCAGTACCTTGAGGGCCCTCATCAGAACCAAACACCATCAGTACCTTGAGGGCCCTCAACAGAACCTAACACCATCAGTACCTTGAGGGCCCCGAACAGAACCAAACACCATCAGTACCTTGAGGGCCCCGAACAGAACCAAACACCATCAGTACCTTGAGGGCCCCGAACAGAACCAAACACCATCAGTACCTTGAGGGCCCCGATCAGAACCAAACACCATCAGTACCTTGAGGGCCCCGAACAGAACCAAACACCATCAGTACCTTGAGGGCCCCGAACAGAACCAAACACCATCAGTACCTTGAGGGCCCCGAACAGAACCAAACACCATCAGTACCTTGAGGGCCCCGATCACTTGAAGTAGTTTAAAATAGTTTGGGCATCTGGCTCAATGCAGCTACATGTGTAGGGGTTCCAACTCATTCCTGTGATTTCTGAATAAATGAGGAGGCATTATTCTTTTTATGTTACTCTTCATGCCCCTCCTCCACTTCGGGAGGTCAAGACAAAGACACGCTCAGAGATAGTCACAGGGTTTGAGTACCGCCAATGGACTAATTAGCAAGACGGTTTAATATCCACAGACACACAGACAGATAATAATATGAAAACAAACTAAAGTCCTTAAAAATTAAAACAAACTAATGAAGACAGATTCATTCGGTAATGTGAAAGAAAATCGGCTGGTACTTAGAAATATGGAAATAAAATGATAGAAGTGTGAGATTTAATTGGTAGCAGATGTGAACTGCGGTAGCTAACTCTCTTATAACATGGCATTGACATGGATCCCAGCTCCACTCCAATGAAGAGAGAGAGAGAGAGAGAGAGAGAGAGAGAGAGAGAGAGAGAGAGAGAGAGAGAGAGAGAGAGAAGAGAGAGAAGAGAGAGAGAGAAGAGAGAGAGAGAGAGAGAGAGAGAGAGAGAGAGAGAGAGAGAGAGAGAGAGAGAGAGAGAGAGAGAGAGAGAGAGAGAGAGAGAGAGAGAGAGAGAGATCAGAGGAAAAGAGGTGGTGGAAGCAGGCAGATAAGTCAAAAGGAAAAACCGAGTGAGAGTGTAAATTATTAACAGGAATGTCACTGTAGTCAGGATTCCTGTCCTCGCACAAAGCATGCACACCCCCCAACACACACACACACACACACACACACACACACACACACACACACACACACACGCAAACGCAGCACACACACACACACACACACACACACACCCCAACACACACACACACACACACACACACACACACACACACACACACACACACACACACACACACACAACACACCACACACACACACACACACACACACACACACACACACACCAACACACACACCCACACCCACCCACACACCCACCCACGTGCTCGCCCTTGCAGACACAGTGTCTTGCTGTACAGGATGGAGTTTGATCAGCCTATTCATCTTTTATGAAGGCGGGAAGCCTGCCTTCCGAGCTCATTAAATATTCACGTGGGCTGCAACCTGATTGGTCCCCGCCAGTTTCTGAAGTCCCACCCGACAGGGATAGGAGGGCAGGCGAACAAGACCCGCACTTGTCGTCCCTCTGGTTTTCCTCGTCTTCCTCTCGCTTCTTTTATTCAGCGCTCACCTTCATCTTCCAGCCGCCCCTCCCTCTCCGCTATCTCTGGTCAGCCCCTATGCTGAACACACCCAATCTCGTCTGCTCTCGGAAGCCAAGCAGTGTCGGGCCTGGTTAGCACTTGGACGGGAGACCGCCTGGGAATACCTGGTGCTGTAAGGGACAACAGATGGAAAATAGCCTTCTGGCTAACTCTGGTGCGTTTAGCGGAATGTTAATTAATGTACACTGTCCCTGTAAAAATAATCCCAGAAAAAAAATGGATGAGTCTCTTACTAACCTCCCTCTCCCTCTCCCCCTCTCTCTCTCCCTCTCTCTCTCCCTCTCTCTCTCTCTGTTATCTCTTGTCGGCCACTCTTCTGAGTTTCCAACTAACCGTCTTCCTGTCCATCTCTCAGAGTCATTTCCTGTTTTCTTTCATTCCCTCTCCACGCCTCCTCTCTGTCTGAGGGGCTGACACGGTGTGTAATTGCTAGTCCTGTTGGTGTCTGTCATTCAGG
>OLKM01000337.1:80286-91534 GCA_900291075.1 Melanogrammus aeglefinus
CTGGGTAGTACAGGCAACACCAACAGAAATCTCAGTGTATCCCATTAAGGAAGGGAGGAATTATTATCAATTAACTAATGAATTTAAAGAAGGTATCCCATGGTCTCTACAGGTCTCTAATGGTCTCTACAGGTCTCTAATGGTCTCTCGTGGTCTCTAATGCTCTCTCATGCTCTCTCTCGTGGTCTCATAGTCTCTCTTGGTCTCTAAAGTTCTCTCATGGTCTCTCATGGTCTCTCATGGTCTCTCATGGTCTCTCATGGTCTCTCATGGTCTCTCATGGTCTCTCATGGTCTCTCATGCTCTCTCATGGTCTCTCATGGTCTCTCATGGTCTCTCATGGTCTCTCATGGTCTCTCATGGTCTCTCATGGTCTCTCATGGTCTCTCATGGTCTCTCATGCTAAAGCTCCAATGCTCATTTTCAGCCCTGTGCTTCCTTTAAGTCTTCCTCAAGTTTCGCTCCTTCCCCTAGAAGCTGGTAGGGGTGAGTTGCCTTTCTTCTGGTGCCCCGTCTTCCCTTATGTCCATTGAGCTAAGGGGCTAGGCTTACCATGAGTTCTTCTGTTGAAATAATATATAGTTTGAGGGTAAGCCTTGTTTATTATTTTTGGCTCAACCTGACGTCGTGTAACGTCTCAGACCCAAGTCATGCTTATTATTCCAATGGGTTAATTACAATAAATCCTTTGTTTGATTATGAATCCCAGCGTCTGTCCTGTTTGAGTCCACTTTATGTTAGCCCCTCTATCCCCTAGACAGGAGGGTCATGAGAACTGGTATGAATTAGTGACGGTAAGGAAGTGGAATGAATGAAGATGAAGGGTTATTCCAATTTGCTAAGACCCCAGGTGAATTGTTGGCTTTCAATATAAAACGATCAGACGACGGCTGTAAACTGGATGGTCCAACACATGTACGAGAGCACCTGGCCTTGCAAGTTTTGTTTCTGTTTACCCTGTGTGTGTGTGTGTGTGTGTGTGTGTGTGTGTGTGTGTGTGTGTGTGTGTGTGTGTGTGTGTGTGTGTGTGTGTGTGTGTGTGTGTGTGTGTGTGTGTGTGTGTGTGTGTCAGTAAACACAGAAATAGGATTCTGTTTTTTGGCAAGAAATGTTGTTTTGCTTAAGTTTGCAAATGTCTTTTTGTATGCATATATTTTAGTATGGGTATGTTTATCTAGGTCAGGTTGTGTTTATTAATATGATATTGTTTGTATTGCGTGTGCGTGTGTGTGTGTGTGTGTGTGTGTGTGTGTGTGTATAATCTCTCACATTACTTCCCAGCCATCTCTTTCCACTTCAGCTCATTCGCATAAACAGATGAGACGGACCAATCAAACAGCGGAGGCCACTTTTGTGGTCCAATTACCTGACGGGGTCAACAGGGCAGTTGGGACCCGGGCCAGCAACAAAACTGTCACTGCTTCGCACACACCAACATAAACACTTCTCCCCTCCTCTCTCTTAACATACATCCCTTTCTCGTGTGTGTGTGTGTGTGTGTGTGTGTGTGTGTGTGTGTGTGTGTGTGTGTGTGTGTGTGTGTGTGTGTGTGTGTGTGTGTGTGTGTGTGTGTGTGTGTGTGTGTGCGCGTGTGTGTGCGTGCGATGGAGGGACACACCATACATTTGGAACTTGACTCTTCACAATCTTAACCCCACTCATCCCCTGTAACCATCATGTTTCCCATAAGACACACAACAAACCTGCGACACACACACATCAAACACACACCAAACCCACTACAGACACTAAACACACACCAAACCGAATATCCTTGCAAGTGAAAAGGTTACGGAAATCTTGGCTGACTCTGAGTCTTGGCTGTCTACATTGTAAAAACCACTACACACACAGACACACACACACACACACACACACCACAAACTCAAAGCTGGCATGTTTACAGTTGCGGACACACTGACACACACACACACACACACACACACACACACACACACACACACACACACACACACACACACACACACACACACACACACACACACACACACACACACACACACACAGCAGCAGGCCATCATCAAGGTGCCGTGTTGGACTGACATGAACCCTAGACGTGACAGTGTCTAGCCCAGCACTAAGAGGCTTTTAGCGGTAATAGTTTGATTTACTTCTCAGGAGAGGGACGGTGGCCCATTAGGTACAATCAGGCACCAGACAGGGCGACACCTCGGGACGAGGTGCCTTCACACTGGGCGACACGTGGTGGGGACATGTCGAGACACAACACGACACAGCGCAACGCAACGCACATCACAACCTGGTCAACACACTCAGACATCGCACAGCTCATTGTCGAGCACGAGGCTCACAGCGACAGCTTCCCCTCACTGACTCCGTGTGAAGCCGTGTGCGCCTGTCGACAATCTCCGGAGTGAGAGGAATACGAACGTGACAAGCAGAACAACAACAACGGCAAGGAGAATAAATATGGATTTTCTTTTTGCTGGAGAAATTCGACAAAGCAATATCAGAAACATGTCGCGGCAATGAATATCCCTCTTCAGGCGTCAAAGTCTCTTTAGATTTCCTCAGACAGTATGAGGTCCTTTTTCATTGGCTCCAAGCAAATAAGGAGCTAATAAGTAGTAGGTAGCTAACCTAGATCATGTTTTAGTCATTATTGGACCAGGGAACAACTACATATATCCGCTAATGAATCATGAGGAAACATAATGATGATTTAAATAGGACTCTGTCTCTGGCTGCCTCTCTGTCTCTGGCTGTCTCTCTGTCTGTCTGTCTCTTCTCTGCTCTCTCTCTGCCCTTCTTCATCTCTCCCACTCAGCCACTAACCCGCTTTTCTTTTGCAATCTCCGTTCCAACTCCATTCCCTCATTCTCACAATCAAAAGTAATCTAGTTACTAAAGATTAAGTGCAAATAGGCAAGACACAATGTGTGTGTGTGTGTGTGTGTGTGTGTGTGTGTGTGTGTGTGTGTGTGTGTGTGTGTGTGTGTGTGTGTGTGTGTGTGTGTGTGTGTGTGTGTGTGTGTATGTGTTATTGTGTGTTTGAGAGAGATATAATGAGTTTAATAACAGACCGGAAACCACTCAAATGGGAGTCTATATGAAGTGTGTGTGTGTGTGTGTGTGTGTGTGTGTGTGTGTGTGTGTGTGTGTGTGTGTGTGTGTGTGTGTGTGTGTGTGTGTGTGTGTGTGTGTGTGTGTGTGTGTGTGTGTGTGTGTGTGTGTCTGGAGAGAGGGCCGTTCGGTATGGGCGATCGATAAAGCTAATGCATGGTTAATTTAACCCACCTCCTGAATGGAGGACATTGATTCTAAAATAGAAACAAAGAAAGATAGAGAGGGATGAGGATGGAGAACAGGACAGGAAGTTTGAGAGAGGGATCGAGAGAGACAAAGAGAGAGCGGTTAAGGAGAGAGAGGGAGGTTTTTTACGCAATCAACAATAATGTAATTGTAATCTTTTAATGTACTTCTCGAGAAGTACAGGATGCATTCATGAAACAATCATGACACACACGTGCTACACAATTGAACATTAGAATTGGCATTCAGCGTTCAGCTTCACTCTCTGACAGCTTCGGTCAGTCCTGACTGCCAACACTCCTGACTGTCACATCTGAAAAAAATACACCCAGCCAAAAACATTGGAACTGAAAACACACTGGCATGCCCACACTCCAGTGCACGCAAGCCGCACACACGCACACGCACACACACACACACACACACACACACACACACACACACACACACACACACACACACACAGACACAGACACAGACACACACACACACACACACACACTATCAGTGCATCTGTGTGCACAGTGCAAAATGATTCATGGTAATGAAAGGGGTAGGAAGCTAAATTAAACAGGAGCCGCGCTGCAAATATAATTAGTAAGTGTGTGTGTGTGTGTGTGTGTGTGTGTGTGTGTGTGTGTGTGTGTGTGTGTGTGTGTGTGTGTGTGTGTGTGTATGTGGGGGTTTTATTACACCTCTCAATTAGTGTACATTTGGTGTGAGAGAGAGAGAGAGAGAGAGAGAGAGAGAGAGAGAGAGAGAGAGAGAGAGAGAGAGAGAGAGAGAGAGAGAGAGAGAGAGAGAGAGAGAGATCTTTTTCATGCTTTTTTTCGTGCCTAGACGGTTGGTAAGGAACGCAGGTCCAAAGAAGTGGTTTTCTCTCCCACCCTTCCCTCACCCTGCTTTGTTTGTGCACTTGAGTTTGTGAGTGACTGTATGATAAGCACTTTCAAAGTGTCAATGTGTTTTTGTAGAGTTTGCAGTCTAAACTCTCCATGTGTAGCTTCCAGCTTCTTTGTCTGCTTGTGCGTGTGTTTTGTGTGCGTTTGTCCATTCATGTTTGTGTGTCCTTGTGTGTGATTGTGCGTCTTTGATACTTTCTTTCAAGCTTTCATTTCTTCCCATCACTGCTTCCGGAGAGCAGGAAGAGACATGTATCTCATTGGAGAGCCTTCTCTCTCTCTCTCTCTCTCTCTCTCTCTCTCTCTCTCTCTCTCTCTCTCTCTCTCTCTCTCTCTCTCTCTCTCTCTCTCTCTCTCTCTCTCTCTCAGTCTCTCTCTCCTCTCTCTCTCGCTCTCGCTCTCGCTCTCTCTCTCTCTCTCTCTCTCTCTCTCTCTCTCTCTCTCTCTCTCTCTCTCTCTCTCTCTCTCTCTCTCTCTCTCTCTCTCTCTCTCTCTCTCTCTCTCTCTCTCTCTCTAGAGCTGAGGGAGCTCCATATCGCAGCTCCACTTGAAATGGAACCATAATGGAAAAACCAAGATGGCCGAACCGTGACAGCTACAACAAACCGGCAAATCAAACTAACATCCTTTTTCTCTGTCTGTCTGTTCATATCACCATCTCGTTAAACTTGATATAAGTCCCTCTGCAACCATCCATATCTCCCTACACTCTCCCCTTTGTCTTTCTCCTTTCAGATTTCTGCCTGCTTTATCTTCCCAAAAGGAAATGCAGACCAGGGTGTGGCCTAATGCACAAGGGATCAGGGCTGGTGTGTGTGTGTGTGTGTTAGTGTGTGTGTGTGTGTGTGTGTGTGTGTGTGTGTGTGTGTGTGTGTGTGTGTGTGTGTGTGTGTGTGTGTGTGTGTGTGTGTGTGTGTGTGTTTGTGTGTATTGATCGTTGAGGATTTGATTTGCAATAGCAGAGCGCAAACTTGGACCAGCGCCGCGTTGATGTAATCGATATTTTACCCCTGGGTGGAATGTTCAGCTGTGCCCCCCCCCCCCCCCCACACACACACACACACACATTTGTGTCACAAACTTCAAAAACTCGTTGGGTGTGCAGGAAATGAGCTGTCGACGTAGAAAGTCAATGTTGCACCCTTTGCGGAGTCTATAAGCTGTTGGCGCAGGTGCTAATAGTGTAGCGGTGGTAGTCATGGCAATGGCTACACTGGGATAGGATTGGCGTAGCCCGCCCCTGTTCAGAGTTGTCTCTCTGTCTCTCCCCCTCCCTCCCTCTCTCCTCTCTCCCCCTCCCTCCCTCTGTCTCTCCCTCTCCCCTCCCTCCCTCCCTCTGTCTCTCCTCCCCTCCCTCCCTCTGTCCTCTCCCCCCCTTCCCTCCCTCCCTCTGTCTCTCCCCCTCCCTCCCTCTGTCTGTCTCTCCCCCTCCCTCCATCTGTCTCCTCCCCTGTGTGCTCAGTCTCCTGTCGGAGTACGTTTTTGACCTTTGACCCCCTTATATGCCATGCGAGGTCAATATAGGTGGCTGTTGGCCTCGAGTACCCCCCTCCATGTGTCTGTGGGTTTTGGTAGGTGTGTGTGGTGTGTGGGGGATGGTGGTTGTTGTTTGTGGAAAGTATGATATCCCCGTAGACTATCGACACCGAGAGAGATCGACAGCGAGAGAGAGAGAGAGAGAGAGAGAGAGAGAGAGAGAGAGAGAGAGAGAGAGAGAGAGAGAGAGAGAGAGAGAGAGAGAGAGAGAGAGAGAGAGAGAGAGAGAGAGAGAGGGTATTTCTTGTTCTTGATAATGGATTATAAAACAGAATTGGCACATTGACCTTGTAAACAACCTTGACCAGTAATGGTGTGCTGCAAAGTGTGTGTGTGTGTGTGTGTGTGTGTGTGTGTGTGTTTGTGCGTCTGTGTGTTTTACCAACAGTCAGATACACAGGAGGCAGGGAGGACAGACAGACCGAGGATTGAGCCAAGCAGGCAGACTGACAGACAGATGGATAGACTGACTGACTGCGGCGGAGGACAAACAACAGAACCGCGCTCAAGGGCACTCTGGCAGACATGGCCACATGTAGGAATCCACCTGGAGAGCCTTTCTGAGGTGCCAGGTCTCAGGAGAGGGAAAAGACCAGAGGCAGGAGGGGCCCGGGCTCAGTCATTTGGCCACAGTGAATGACAAGAAAGCCAACGGAATTAACCCAGCAGAGGGCACGGCCCTCTGCTGGGTTAGAGAGGCTGAAGAGTGACCAGAGTCCTCTCACTCTCTCTCTCTCTATCCCTCTCCCTCTCTCTCCCTCCCCCTCTCCCTCTCTCCCTCTCCCTCTCCCTCTCCTCTCTCCTCTCCCCTCTCTCTCTCCCTCTCCTCTCTCTCTCTCTCTCTCCCTCTCTCTCTCTCTCCCTCTCTCTCTCTCTCCCTCTCTCTCTCTCCCTCTCTCTCCCTCTCTCTCCCCCCCTCCTGGTTTTTAACAAGCTCCTGGAGAAACAGCAGTGACGCGCTAGGGAGAACACACTCTAAAATGTAATAAAAGAGCCGGATACAGAATCCATTTCAACACCCCTCCAGTGATATGTATTAGCGGCGAAGGAACAGTGGTGAATATTAGATGCAAAAAATAGCGGCAAAGGAGGGTGAGAAAGTGGTCCAAAGGGTGGGAGAGTAAGGGACTTATAAGTTGATCTGTTTATTCATAATGCCAACATTATTATTCTGTGTGCAACGGAGGAACACTTGACAGGCCAAGATCAGACATCTGAATAAAACGGGTAATCTCTCTTCTCGCCCTTTCCCGATGTTTGATTACTGAACTACTTGTCGCACAAACAGGAAGTTTGACGTCAGGCAAACGGGGGTAAACGGGGCGTTTCGCCTTCTTTTAAACTAGATAAAGCTGAAACAAGCTCAAACATTCTGTAAGGACAGCTTTGTTTTCAGGAAAAGTGTCTGTAAAGGTTTCAAATCAACTCTGTGTAGACCGGCCACTGTAGACGCTCATTTATTAAGTCCCTTTCTAAAAGTCAATCACGCAAACGGCTTTCTTCAGCGGAATATCTCCGTACCGAGGCAGGGAATGACTCACCACCGAGCGGGGACGGGCCCCTCTCAGGTGTTTGGGGACGGGCCCCTCTCAGGTGTTTGGTTCCCGGCCCAGGCTGTGTGCCGTCTCCCCTCACAAGCTCTGCTGGTAAAAAGTAGGACTGCTGGATCACAGATCACCACGCTACTCGGATGCCCCTTCTTCAAACCTCCTCCAGACGCTCTCTCCTTCATCTCTCTGCTCATAACAACCCTCTCCCCCATTGTCTGCTCTTTAATCCCCTCCTCTGCTCCCCACCTGAATAACACTTTTCGAAATCCATCTTTCAGACACACTCAATCTTACCCCGGTCTAAGCTAATCACCATGAGCGCACGCACACACACACTCGCACACTTTCTTGTGATATGCATATCAGTGCGTGAGAGACTGACAGAGGTGGACTTATGTCTAATGCTCCTTACTTTGTAATGGACGGTAAATGTGTGTGTGTGGGTGTGTCTCTGTGTGTGTGCTTGCATGTGTGCGTGAGTGAGAGAGTCAGAGAGAGGGAGAGAGACAGAGACAGAGACAGAGACAGAGAGAGAGAGAGAGAGAGAGAGAGAGAGAGAGAGAGAGAGAGAGAGAGAGAAGCATTCTCAGTAAGGGAGAGGAATATAGAAAGAGTGAGGAGAGAGGAGGGAAAGAGAAAAGGAGCAAGCACGAGTGGCAAGTAGAGGAATAGAGACAAAGAGAGACAGACAACGAGAGAGAGAGAGACAGAGAGAGGGAGAGAGAGAGACAGAGAGAGGGAGAGAGACAGAGAGAGAGACAGAGAGAGAGAGACCGAGACGGATAAAGAAAGAGAGACAGATAGGTGATCATCCTCTGGTTTCCAGGCAGTGGATAATAGATGGGTCAGGTTTGTTGTGGGAGTGTTGTGTTGTGATTCTTAATTTCACACTAATGATTGGCTTCAGAGCAGGGACATGGGAAGGAGGCAGGGGGGAGAGAGAGAGAGAGAGAGAGAGAGAGAGAGAGAGAGAGAGAGAGAGAGAGAGAGAGAGAGAGAGAGAGAGAGAGAGAGAGGAAATCAAACAAGGCAGAATCGAAAGTATTATAGATTAGACAGAGGCAGAAAATAATAACACAAAACACAAATGCCAATAAAGTGAAATAAAACATAATCGACACATCCTCAAACACGAGTCACAAAGGCCCAATAATAATAATACTACTGGTGAACAGCCAGCCTGGCGTCCACCTCAGGCTGTCCATGAGCCTGCGTTCCGGCAACCCGACGTCCGCGCTCCACTGCGTGTTTAGTCTTCTAATGGGACGCATTGCCCGTGCAAAAAAGACTTTAAACTAATAGGATCCAAACGGGGCGCCCCACATAAGTGTGTGTGTGTTAGTGGTGTTCCCAGGCAACACCATTCTCACCTTGTCTACAAGCAGACAGCTGCCTCCACACAAGACGCCGCTGAACTGGCAACCTCCCAGCCCTCCGCCACCACCACCAGGAAAAACCACCGGCAAGTCATCCGCTTACTACGCGGCGTGCACTTTCATCCAGCGTGACTCAAAGTGGCGTTTCCTCATCAATCAAGCAGGTAGGGGCCCGGCCCTTTTAATCACCAGTACCGGCAGGTAGCCCGCACGCCGCAGGGTTTGAACCCTGAACCCGTTGGCTTGGAGTCAAACACATTAACCGTTAGACCTGTAGTCCCTGAATTACAAAGAAGAATAGTTTTGTCCTTCGAGGTGCCCTCACACACTGCCCCGACCAAAGCCAGGAGAGGGAGACCAGCGACCAAAGCCACCCATATTGGGCCAGTGGACCTCAGCCGCAGGTCAGTGGTTGTACTCCCCCTGAGGAGATTCATCACCTCGGAGGTGCACGCCAAGCGACTGGGAGTGAAGGGCGATGTGTTGTTTCATTTTAATCATTAAAGGTTGGTTTCCTTCAGGTTGTGTTATCACCCCCCCCATCGGTTAACTTGTGTTATCTAGCTCTCCTTTGTTAACCTGTTCCCTGGGCTGACCCGGTAACAAGGAATCCCTTATCTATACCAGAAAAACCTATGTATGGATGTCAGCATTTCCCTCACATGATGCATGGACAAATGCATTGCTGGGACGGGGGACGGGGGGTGGTTTAAGGCTGTAGTCGGGCCTCACTCTGCTAGAGAGCAGACTGGGATATGCAGACATTAAAGAGGTTCATTTTTGACAATTATTGCGTGCTTTTTGCATTGAGAAGTCCCATCTGTCGCAGACACAACACCTCATAAAATAATCACCTTATTCCCCGTGCACGGGGGGCCGTGGTTCGGCCAATTCTGGTTGGGGCCGCACACGCGTGTCGACACGGTGGACTTAGGGTACCGTAGCGTGCACGAGGTTTCCTGCATGACTGTGGGAAGGAACACAAGGCTGTAGGCAGTGGGGGGCAGTGTGTGTGTGTGTGTGTGTGTGTGTGGTGGTGGGGGGGTGGGGGCAGTGAGGGGCAGTGAGGCGATAGGGGGGCTCATGAAGTCTCCGAGTTGGGAGAGAGGCCCGGCTCCTACAGCTGTGTTCCTTCAGCTGTCCATCAACGTCACCACGCGAGATCGTCAGCGACAGGACGGCCCAGACGAGGATGGGTTGTGCCGTTAACCGCGAGATCCCAAAAGCCAGGGATAAAACATGTTTTTACGTACCATCGAGTTCGTTCCCTGTGATACGAGAAAGACAGGTATAGATCACAGACAGACAAGTCTTCAGAAGGGCGGATATGAGAGGTAATATTAGGATTTGAATGCACGTAGGTTTTCTTTAGAAGAAGCGCCAGGCTTTTCTCTCAGATACGTGTAAACTGTGATATCCTATGGGTCATACAACCCAATGTTAGGAATAACACCTGGTAGTGTTTCCCTACTAGTGAGAACTATGCATTTCAGTAATCGGTGTAGAAGGATGCTTCACATTGATGTCACGCCAGCTGCGGTATCGTGCCGCATACCATATCCTCGCATTGGGATTATTATCGTGATAATTGTGACGATTATTAAAATGGTTTCAAACATTTAACGATAAGTTAAGTTGACTGTTTAAAAGCCACATGCCGACTCAATAATCAACAACCAAACCATGACGGCCAAATAGATAAATCATGACACTTTGAGTATCTCCGTTCACTAAATCTTTCTTAGAATTACAAGAGGGCCAATCCTAGTCAGTGACATAAGATTGACAATACAAACAAGACTTCGTCTGCGCGTGCAGACAACCATGTTTGGAAAAAACAGCAAACCCAGACTCCAAGGAGGCCCATTCATCACTGAAGCAACGAGGACGTCCCGTTGTGTCATGTTAGGATGCTCAATGGATTTCCAGTGCAAATCTAATTTCCTCGAACGGCGGGACTTTGTAGTACGGGGGGACATTGACAAATCATCACGTTCTACAACGCTGAGTCCCCGCCCTCGCTTTCCCTCTCCAGCCAATAGGCTCCACCGATCCATGCCTGGAATCGAGTCGTTAGGGTTTGCGTTCGTCCATGACGTAGAGCGAATAGTCAGACACGGCACAGTTAACTAAGATCATCACGTTCTACAACGCTGAGTCCCGCCCTCGCTTTCCCCCTCTCCAGCCAATAGGCTCCACCGATCCATGTCTGGAATCGAGTCGTTGGGGTTTGCGTTCGTCCATGACGTAGAGCGAATAGTCAGACACACACAGGTAACTAAGAGGCTTAAAGGGGTGAAGTGTGAGTGGCTCATGGGTAAAGGTAGCTTTTGGACGGCGGGGTTTGAACCCACAACCTTTCCGCTGGTCAAAGAAAACCCCAAAACTAGGTGACCCCTGACCTGTATCATTCTTATCATACTATACTTCAAGGAAGAGTCTCTCTCTCTCTCTCTCTCTCTCTCTCTCTCTCTCTCTCTCTCTCTCTCTCTCTCTCTCTCTCTCTCTCTCTCTCTCTCTCTCTCTCTCTCTCTCTCTCTCTCTCTCTCCCCCTCCCTCCCTCCCTCCCTCCCTCCCTCCCTCCCTCCCT
>OLKM01000337.1:100955-130955 GCA_900291075.1 Melanogrammus aeglefinus
TGTGTGTGTGTGTGTGTGTGTGTGTGTGTGTGTGTGTGTGTGTGTGTGTGTGTGTGTGTGTGTGTGTGTGTGTGTGTGTGTGTGTGTCTGAGTGTGTGTGCGTTTTTGTTCTTGTGCACATACATTTCGGTGTGTCTGTGTATGTCTATGGTAGTAGTGGTCTTTGTGGAAATGAGAATTGTATTAATGCAAGTGAAAGTACTACGTATACGTGTGAAGCTCTTTTCAAGTTATTTTCTGTGTTGAATATGCGTACGTGCGTGCTGCGTGCATGTGTGCATGTGTGTGTTTGAGTGTGTGTGGGGGAAAGACAGGGGGGAGCGTGTGTTTACGCTTGTGTGTGTTTCGCACAACAGGTGTGTTCGTTGTTTGTTTTCTTCATTAGATGAGAGTACATGTTTGTGTGTGTGTGTGTGTGTGTTGGTGTGTCTGTGTTGTTGTGCGTGCGTGTCTGAGGCTGGTTATAAGAGGGGATACCATGTTCTCCCCCGAGGTGCAGGCAGTCACAGATCATTATGGTGGATTCTGGACACGCTGGCGTAGCGGTGTGTGCTGCGAAAGGGCTGTGGGGGCTGGATGATGTGTCCAGGCCCAGGGGACGCGGAGCGACCCTGGCTGGGCGACCAGCCGTGCTTCCCCTGCTCCCCGGCGGAGGAACAGGGGTCATCAATAAAGGGGACAGGGGTATTAGCTGGACGGGCGAGTGACAGCGCGGGTCAATACAGGTGTTTTCCTCCTTCCTCATCCATCCCTCCTACTCTTATGATCCATCCCTCCTTCTCTCCTCATCCATTCCTCCTTCTCTCCTTGTCCATCCGTCCTTCTCTCAATAGATCCATCCTTCTCTCCTTGTCTATCCCTCCTTCTCTTTATCCATCTTTTCTGTCTCGCCTGTTAAAGGAGCCATGCCTCTCTGTCTTCCTCCCCGCTCTATGTCTTAAATCATAGCTCTCCGTCTTCCTCTCAGTTCTTCTTCATGCGAACACTTTTTGCTTTAACTTTCAATCTACTTTGTTTTCTTTTTGGGCTTGGGCGCCTGCACTCTCACGGACAGACACGCTCACTTTCACACAGGCACACAGACACACATTGACACAGACACACACACACACAGACACACAGACACAGACACACACACACACACACACACACACACACACACACACACACACACACACACACACACACACACACACACACACACACACCTCTGAGCTTATAGCGCAGTGACCCCTGAAATGAGACCCCCGATGGAGAGGAGGCGCTAGATTAACAATTTTATCCATTTCTTTAATTCCAGCTCTTCTCTCGGCCCATAAGTGTGTGCGTGCACTTCTGTCCTTATGTTTAAAACATAAGGACAGTGGGTGTTCATAACAGTCAGCACATCCATGACCCCCTTTCCAAACACACACACACACTCAAACACACACACACTTACACACACACACACAAACGCAGATGGGGCGCGGTATTGACAGAGAGGATGTAAAGGATGTCATGTCCTTCAATTGCGCCAGCCAAACATTTGCATCCTGCTCCCCGCAGAGCCGACACTAATGGTGCACAGTCAGAGGCTAACGCTAGCTCAGCTAACCGCTAGCAGCCAGACCACGTAGCTCCCACCGGGGAGGATGGCAGAGAGAGAGAGAGAGAGAGAGAGAGAGAAGCGGCGGCAGCCCCCTTTGATGGGCCCACCTACAGTTACACAACCAAAGACGCGGCTCACAGCCGGCGGCTAGCAGGAGTGGATCAGGCTCACGCTTCAATATTCATATTACATTGAGCTGCTAATTGACGGGCTAAGGATCGGCCTGTAGCATGCTACGGCCGGGGTTGTGTAAACGGTGTGCCCTTTGACCTTCTCAGCGATGACTCGTTAACATTTGTGACACAGCTGGGAAAGGTCAAACGGGAGATTTTGGCGGGCGAATAGCGTGTGACTCAACCACGCGGCAACCGCGCGGCTCCCTCCCCCGTAAGTCCTCCGCGGGCTGTCAAGATATCGTCTTTATGGCCGCGTGGTCAGCGTCGTGGGGCGAGTAGTCGTGGTAACTGGGAGTGGCGTTCGTTCAGGTTCAAGTACGAGAGCGCCTCACGCCGGGGCCGTTACACTTCAAAGCGAGCCGGAAACCGCGGCGGTGACGGTGGCGCTGAATCCAGCCGGCGTGCAGAAACTGCACAATGAGCAGTTAAAGTGAGAGGGAACTGTCAAAGCACATTTAACACACGCACCACACACACACACACACACACACACACACACACACACACACACACACAACACACACACACACACACACACAGACACACTTGCGAGCACAGACACAACAACGCGAGCACAGACACAACACACACACACACACACACACACACACACACACACACACACACACACACACACACACACACACACACACACACACACACACACACACACACACACACACACACACACACACACACACACACACACACACACAAACACAGCAGGAGCATAATGTGGAAAGACTGACAAGTTTGAAGCCAGGGGTGAGTTGGGGTAAATGTTGCCTGGCTCCTCAGTCAGGCGGGGAGACCAGGCGAAGACAGAACACATGGAATAATAATTACAGCCGTGACCCTGAATAACAATGGCCCCCCTGTAGGAGGAGGGGAGGCAGGGAGGGATAAACAAGAGCAGAGGAACGGAGGGAGGAGAGGAGGAGGAGGAAGGGAAATGAGAGGAGGAGAAGGTTAGGGAGGGGAGGGAGAGAGGGAGGAGAGAGGGAGGAGAGGGGAGGAAGAGAAATGAGAGGAGAAGTTTAGGGAGATAATCAGGAGGGGAGGGAAGGGAGGAGAGGGGAGGGAGGAGAGGAAGAGGATCAGAAGGGGGGGAGGGAGGAGAGGGGAGAGGAGGAGAGGAAGGGATCGGGGGAATGGCAGGAGAGGGGAGGGAGGAGAGGAAGAGGATCAGGAGGGAATGGAGGGAGGGAGGAGAGGAGGTGAGGGAGAGGGAGGGAATCGGGAGAGGAGGGGAGGGAGGGAGGAGAGGGGAGGGAGGAGAGGAAGAGGATCAGGAGGGGAGGGAAGGGAGGAGAGGGGAGGGAGGAGAGGAAGAGGATCAGGAGGGGATGGAGGGAGGGAGGAGAGGAAGAGGATCAAGAGGGAAGGAGAGGAGGGAGAGGAGGGAGGAGAGGAGGAAGGAGGAGAGGAAGAGGATCAGGAGGGGAGGGAAGGAGGGAGGAGAGGGGAGGGGGAAACGGGAGGAGTAACAGGAGAGGAGGAAGGGGGGAGAGGTAGAAGAGTTAAGGTCGGACTAGCGACGAGGTGTAAATGAGCATCGAGGCAGGATTGGTTGAGAATCAGCTTCATACGAACATACGATTAAAGTCTGTTCAAAAGGTTCTTTACCAAACAGACTAAACCCTGCCCTGTGGCCGGCTGTCCCCTGTGGGGACCCAGGGGCCGCTACTTAGACATTCCCCAGTCAACGGGAACCTGGACTGTTTTAAGGGAGGTCTATTTATAATCTGGCTCCTCCGATCAGCCCAATCCATTCAACAGAAATGAAGAACACCAAAAAATAAGTAAAAATCTGAAAAACACTTGAAACTTTGAAACATTACAACGACGGCGTCGTAATAAAACTCTTATACATTCCTCATTACCCAACACTAACCCTTAAAAAGTATCCAAATGAGCTTTTAACCAACAGGTAAACACCCCGCCCATAATGGTACACCCCGGTCCCTCGTTTACCGCTCTACGACCAACAGCAGTGCCGGGTCGCTTACCCGGGGAAGTACCCTCAGCACGCCAGTCCCAGATTCACCTCAGCAGTGATGTGTTATCATTCATGTACAAACAAAGGAATATCAATGAACTTAAATAAAGCGGAGCCGCGATGCGCCAGCGGGTCCTGTGAGTAGCGTAAGATGGATTGAAATGTTAAGTGAAGTGTTTTAGAGATAAGCACCGGTAGGCCGTTCCCCGGGACTCGTGTGAACATGGCAACATGCGGTATGATGATTGCAATAAATGTTAAAATACGCTTAGCAGCGGCGTCGTCGTCACAGCCCGCTCCCGGGACGGAGACGAGAGGGAGGAGAGGTGAGGAATGAGGGGGAGATAAACGAGAGGAGAGGGAGGTAAGGGAAGAGAGGAACGAGACAAGGAGGAGATGAACGGGGAGAAGTGGTGAAGATGGGAAAATCAAATGGAGACAGCCTGTGGAAAACATCTTCATGTGTGCACATGTCTTTGTGGACATGTTTGAATGTATGGGTCTGTTTGCACAAGTCTGTCTGTGCACGTGTACAAGTGTGAGTGCACTGTGCAAGATGTTACACATCTTAGTGTTCTATGTCAGAACACGTGTTGTATGCAGACATACAATGTCATCTCAGTTGAATTGGTACAGCACGGTGGATTCTTGATTCTAACTGTCTGTGTGTGTGTGTTACTGTGTACATGGCATGCATGTATGGGACCATTACTGTGTGTATATGTGATGGTAGGTTTGTGTATGTGTGTGTGCGTGTGTTTGTGTGTGTGTGTCAGAGACTATGTGTGTGTGTGTGTGTATGAACCTAAGACATCTCTGTGTGTGTGCGTGTGTGGGGTGTGTGTCAGAGACTATGTGTGTGTGTGTGTGTATGAACCAAGACATTTGTGTGTGTGTGTGCTTGCTAGTGATGGGTCGGTCGCAAACGATTCGGTCAGAACGAACGAATCCCGAAGGTGAACGACGAGAACTGATTCCCAAAACAAGAGAACTGATATTTTTTTCTTTTCTTTTTTACACATATAACAAAGATATGGTCACGTAAATAAAATATACAAACAAACAGAGCTTCGTCTCCCCGCGACCTTATATTGATTGAGTCTAAAACGTTCTCATCGCGATTGCCACCTGAGAGCAAGTAGCAATCGCGTCGCCATGGCCCATGGGTAAACAAATGATAAGGCACTGTTATGTTTGTGCCTTATATATGACAAACCGGGCGCAGCAGTGTGTTTAGTTCCTAGCACTCTTTATTGCATTAGCGGTCCAACACATGTACACGCTCATAGTTCTCTCACGTAGGCTATCTCCCGCCTGTAACTGGCGCTAAGCCTTATGGGTAACGTAGTCCAATAAACCTTATCAACACAGGCACAACCACACAAGTTAACTAACGATCGCTGTAGGCTTCAATATCATGCAAGCACTTTGTTTTATTTTTATTTTGTTCTACATCACAATTGCATGATTTAATAAAGTATTGTTTTTACCTACCATTACCAGTCTCATTGGGTCTAGTTGCTAACATGCTTCACTGCTTATTAGCGCTACTTGGAAGACGCCATTTAATTCTTACTGCACCCCATTATGTATTAAGGATATAGTAATAATCTGCATGTATTTGTAGGTGTGCGCATGCGTACAAATGTACACTCATATACGTGTATGCGTGTGTGCATGCCGACAGTACAAACATGTTTGTGTGCGTGCGCGTTTATATGTATGTGTGCGAGCTGCGCATGCAGGTTGTGGGTCCTACCTGGAAGCTGACTGGCTGGTGGATGTCAGACAGGACAAACTGCTGGAGGAAGCGTGGGTCCTGGCTCCAGAAGAGCCTGATGTCCGGTATACCATAGAGCACCATGGCGAGTCGCTCTAGGCCTAGGCCGAACGCCCAGCCCAGCTTATTGCCTGCCCCCGCTGCACGGAGACACACACAGAGACACACACAGAGACACACACAGAGACACACACAGGCTTTATTAAAGGGAAACCCCCCCAACCACCTTTTTTTCCAGTTGAAACCGGTTCCATTTGGGTCTCGCTGAGCGCTGGTGAACATTGTTCTTTGTTAACTGAATTTATAAAGTTGTTTAATGGGGGATGCTTTTGTGAAATACAATAAGGGTGCTTCTTCCTGCTGGAAACGCTTTAATAAGTGGTGGTTTTCTATTGGCTGCGCCCCCTACCTCAAGTGAATGTGACTCACTTGAGGATTGTGGGGATTGAGGATTGATGTTTCTTTGCTGTGTATGGATGACGGAGAGAGAGAGAGAGAGAGAGAGAGAGAGAGAGAGAGAGAGAGAGAGAGAGAGAGATGAGAGATGTGAGAGAGAGAGAGAGAGAGAGAGAGAGAGAGAGAGAGAGAGAGAGAGAGAGAGAGAGAGAGAGAGAGAGAGAGAGAGAGAATAGGGATATGATTGCATGTGAGCGTGTGTGTGTGATTTAGGTCATGAAATATAAAGGTGTTACCATTGAAAGCAAAATGAAGACCCGATACAATCGAGACATTTGAGTGCATATAAAAAAAAAGTTGACTGATTACATATTTTCATTCGTAACCTATGACATTTTCGGCACAGGTTTCTAGATGTTTTCTATGTTTGGGTTGAAAATACATGCTTCATTGAAAAACTTTTTTCCCATAAAGAAACTATTTTGATCCATTCACATGACCGTATAAAGCCCATTTATATGGTAACGTGACGATAGAAACTCTCCATGAAAATACCACAGAATTGGCAGAAGACAAAATGTGTGTGTGAGGGCTTTTTCTACCCTGGCGTGATGAGCGTTCAGCACTGAGAGGTGCAGAGAGAGAGGGAGAGAGAGACACAAACACTCACAGACTCAGAAAGAGAGGAGGCCGCTGTGGTACCTGGAACCAAATAAAAATCTCCATGCTGGAGTCAGCCCCAGCGCCGACCCCAAAATAAACAACTTATCCCCCCCCAAACTCTCTCTCCAACGTGACCTTGACCTCAAAGAGGGGCAAACTACCCCAAAAACCGTCCAAGCCATCTGCAGTCACAGTTAAGACTTCTAACTGGTTACACCCCCGCTGTGATACAACAAAAGGAAAGACAAAAATCTATAAAATAACATAACATAGACGTCTTTTAAATTTACCGTTGGGAGTTTATTTGTTTGATGTTTTTATGAGGAAAGAATCCTCCTCCATCTTACCTCAGGCAAGATGAAGCAAAGGCCAAATGTTCATTTGGAAGAAAGGGATTGTGGGTAATCCCCAGGTTTTAGCCAGGGACTCGCCTGAGAGATGTAGACTTAAGATGTCCGCACACTTCCTATGATGTGCGGCAACACACACACACACACACACACACACACACACACACACACACACACACACACACACACACACACACACACACACACACACACACACTGAGGAGGATTATGGGTAATGACACCGCAGTCAGGAAGCCAGCATGCCTGTAAATGCGGTGTAGTGCTTAAGACGTTAAACCGCGTTTAACTTTTTCCGCAACCGTGACGATCCATACCGGGAGCGGGTGGTCCGGGCGGTTACCATGACTACCCTGAGGCAAAGGCGCTGAAGGGCTATGGCGATCGGGTACTGCTTTTTTAAAAAAAACTTGTCGGGCGTCCGTGCAGCTTGCATTCAATATGCTACTGTATCCACATCCAGAGACTTATGGGGCTATTGTACATGACCAATAGCACGCTGTACCCTGACTGGATTCATACGCGGGGGGGGGGGGGGGGGGGGGGGGGGGCTAACGATGAAGACCATGTTGTACTTTGACAGATGGATGATATAGGCCCCGGCCTGCAGCAGGATCATTTCTATGCGGTGTGTATCCGACGGGGTTGGGCTCAGCAGAGATTCGTTGGTAATGGGGTAATATTCAGAGTAATCTCCCCAGCATTAGGGGGGAAATATTCGGGGTAATATTCGTCGGCTTGTCTTCAGGGTCTGAACTCAGAGGACGAATTCAACGCATCTCCAGGTATTTGAGGAAGGAGCTTATTGAATGGACACTCGCACACAAGCACGCACGCACGCACGCACAAAACACACACACACACACACACACACACACACACACACACACACACACACACACACACACACACACACACACACACACACACACACAGTGTGGGAGGATGAATTACCTAGTTTGATTAGAATGCTTCTGCTTATTATGATGATGTGTAACCTTTCTGGCCTCTGTGTTGATGTGTGCGTGTGTTGTGTACCCACCATACGAGCACACGCGCAAGCACACAGGCAAATACAGGCGCACACACACTCACACACACACTTCCTAGCTTCTCACATCCTCCCGCTCCAATCACGAATCGGGGAATGTGGTATCTATGCTAATGAGCGTGAGGTCACGGGGTTGAGGGAGATGAGAGAACACACCGGAATAAATCTTTACCTCATGATAACGTACAACCGATCGCTCACCGCCTCCGACTGTGCTGCGTCTTTGTGTCTCTGAATCAAATCTGCCTTTTTATTGTCTTTCCCCGGTTTCTGCTCCTACGTGTTCTCTTCCTTTCTCTACATGCAGCTTTTTCTCCTCCTCCCCCCCTCCCCCACCACGTCTCTCCCGCTCTCTCCTCCCGCATTCGTGCCTCTCACCCCCCCCCCGCCCCCCCCCCCCCCCCCCCCCCTATGCAGAAACACATCTTAAGGAACACTTTAGTATACTCTGAATTAAATCTCCTCTCCTCCTCCATCTATTTCCCTCCACTTCCATCTCAACCTTATCTAATTTCTACTCCTCCCTCTTCCTCCCTCTTCCTCCCCGGCACCTCCACGGCTCCCCCTCCACCCCCTCCTCCTCCTCCCCCCCGACCACCACCCCTCCTCCCCCCCCACCCCCACCCTGTCTCTCCCGCTCTCATGTGGAGGAGCTCAAAGCAGCTGATGACGACGTTCCTGACGCGTGGGTCTGGAATCCCGGTTATGCAACCCGGAGACGGCGACGGGGCGCTTACACAACACCGAGACGCGGCGGCAACGGAGGGGGGGGACGGGGGGGACGGGGGGGACGCACATGTGCGTGTGTGACGCAGCCAACGCAGCGTTTGAAATGATCTGTCCGTGTCACGAGCGAGGCGACTGTCTTATGATAGGTAGCGGCTTACGGCGCTGATCCACGGCGTTGAGGGGGGGGGGGGACCACGGGTGGGCACACTGAGAGAGCGGGTGGGGTGGGTGGGTGGTGGTGGGTGGGTTCCAGTGTCTTCAGAGTCTGGGACGCTGAGCGGTTGAGTGGAGCAGACAGACAAGCCGCAGCGGTCCACGGAAACCTTGCGGCGTGATGCAACGGCGTGAGCCAAGCGCGTAAATGTTTCAGCGCTACGGGCGTCTACCCCGACGCCTTAGAGGAGCCCGCGCACAGCCCCCCGCGTCTGAGGCTCTCGGCAGACACACACTCACACTTCAGAGCCACGGGAGGACAGACAGAGGGGTGTGTGTGTGTGTTACAGGCAGGGTGTGTGTATTACATGCAGGGTGTGTGTGTTACAGGCAGGGTGTGTGTATTACAGGTAGAGTGTGTGTGTTACAGGCAGGGTGTGTGTATTACAGGTAGAGTGTGTGTATTACAGGCAGGGTGTGTGTGTTACAGGCAGGGTGTGTGTAATACAGGTAGGATGTGTGTATTACAGGCAGGGTTGGGTGTATTACAGGTTGTGAAATGTGTGCTACAGGTATGGGCGGGGCCTCAGCCAGACCATCAGGGATGAGGAAGTGCCTGTCAGCTCCTCTGATGAGTCAGAACGGCCAATCACAACACCTCCTCCCCGAGCCAGTATTCTGGAGGTATACCAGATTCATGACGCGAGGTGTGACACAGTGACATGCAGAAATTCACACACGTACAGACACATAAATAAATACACACAAACACACACTCACACACGGTGATTTATGGGCATATTTGTTTCAATGTCCGCAATGATAACTACTGCCGATGCAAAGTCAACAATGTTCATGATTTGGTTATGAATAAATGCATGTAATGCATGGGCGTGTGCGCGTGCGTGAATGCGGGTGCATATGTGCGCGTGTGCATGCGTGTGTGTGCGTGGCATAGACGTCAGCCAAAACGGGGGGGGGGGGGGGGAGAGACAGGGAGGAAAAACTGACATAAAAGGAGCGAGAGAGTGAGAAAGAGAGAGTGCCAGAATCCCCCCCCCCTCGCCCCTCCACCCCCACACACACACACACACACACACACACACACACACACACACACACACACACACACACACACACACACACACACACACACACACACACACACACACTTTAAAGCCAACTCCCCTCTCTCCTCAGCCAATAGGAGGCCTCGCACGGGGACATGTTGCGCAGAGTGTGAGCGTGAGTGAGATGGAGAAGCGACATATCAGTCTGTCGATGACATCACCGCTGCTGCTCATTGCGCTTGGCCGACGCCTGATATGACGCCACCAGTGATGCCAAGGGCTGCTCTCTCCCTTTCCCTCCCTCCCTCCCTCTCTTCCCCTCTCCCTTCCTCCCCCCTCTCAGTCTCTCTTCCTCTGTCTGTCCCTCCCCCCACTCTCTCTTTCCCCATCTCTCTCTCTCTCTCTCTCTCTCTCTCTTCTCTCTCTCTCTCTCTCCAACTTTCCCGCCCATCTCCCTTTGTCTCTCTAGCCTCTCTCGGTCCGTCTGTCTCTCTCTCCATCCCACCCCACCTCTCCCCCACTTTCCTATATCCCTCTCCCTGCTACATGTTTCCCCTCATCAGTCGTGGCAACAGTTAAACAGTGTTATTCTAAATTAATCCAAAAACTGTGGGCATGTGAGTCACCACGTATGGTACAAGAGGAATCGTGATCAAACGTCCTGCGAGAGAGAGAGAGAGAGAGAGAGAGAGAGAGAGAGAGAGAGAGAGAGAGAGAGAGAGAGAGAGAGAGAGCGACAGAGAAAGAGACAGAGACAGAGACAGAGAGAGAGAGAGCGTGAGAGAGAGAGAGACAGAGACGAGAGAGAGAGAGAGGAGAGAGCGACAGAGAAAGAGAGAGAGAGACAGAGGAGAGAAGGACGCGAGAGTAGAAGCGGTGAGAGAGAGAGAGAGAGAGAAGAGAGCGACAGGCAGAGAAAGAGACCAGAGAGAGAGAGAGAGAGAGAGAGCGAGAGCGTGAGAGAGAGTGTGTGAGAGAGAGAGATAGAGAGAGAGAGAATGAGAGAGAGAGAGAGAGAGAGAGAGAGAGAGAGAGAGAGAGAGAGAGAGAGAGAGAGAGAGAGAGAGAGAGAGAGAGAGAGAGAGAGAGAGAGAGAGAGAGAGAGAGAGAGAGAGAGAGAGAGAGAGGCGAGAGAGTGAGAGAGGAACGCTTGACTTCACCCCAAGGCATCCAGTCGTCACACATACATTCAAACATCCCCATAACTTTGAACTTTCTCCCCGTTTCATTTTTCTCTCAATAATGCCCTCTCTCCGCTTTCCATTCCGTTTCTAGTTTTCATTTTACATTCTCCTCCTCAAACCTCCCACATCTCTCCCGCTCCCTCTCAACTTATCTTCTGCACTACCTTCCCACTCGCCGTCGCCACGCTCCCCAGCCTCAATCTTAACTCCAGCCCCCTTCTCCATCTCTCTCATTGCCTCCCTCCTTTAATTTCCCGCCTCTTCTGATGTCTCCGTCTCCCCCCCTCTCGCTCTCTCCATCACGGCGTCCCTCCTCCCCCTCCCTCTGCCCTCCCGCTCATCTGTCGTTTTTACCTCGTCTCCCGCCTCTCGCCGGGGCTTCACTTCCACCATCACTCGTTTTGTCGCTTTTCATTTCGCCTGCACTCATTCATGCTCCCTGTGTTCATCCATCCTGCGACTACGGGCCCCCCCCCCTCCCGCCCTCTCTCCGTCCTCTGCTCCTCCTCCCTTCCCTCCTTCCTCCCTCCCTCCTCCTCCCCTCCCTCCATCCTCCCCCTCTCCCCCTCCCTCTCCTCCCCCCTCCCTCATCCTCCTTCCCCTTCCTCTCTCCATCCTCTCCTCCCTCCCTCCATCTTCTGCTACCTTCATCCTCTCCTCCCTCCTTCCCTCCCTCTCTCCATCCTCTCCTCCCTCCCTCCATCTTCTGCTACCTTCATCCTCTCCTCCCTCCTTCCCTCCCCCTCTCCTCCCTCCGTCCTCTGTCTCTCCGCTCCCTCCCTCCCTCCTCTCCTTCTCCCAGAGTTGCCCCTTCTTCTTTTTGTTATTCTCATACTTGTTATTCCCTCGTCCTGCTTTCATCACAATATGCAGTGGTGTTACGATATCACCTAGTCCAAACACACCCTCTCGTTCCATCACATCGGCACATAAATACGCTCCATACGGCCGTCAGCCAATGAGAACGGATCCCCCCCCCGCCCTCCGGGCTCCCGTCGTCCATTAAGGAGATTTAAGCCGAAAACTTGACGTTAGTGTTGTGAACCATACAATAACAATAGTGTCGGGCAGACAGCGAGATCGCCCAGTGGAGCCGCCGTACTCCCGGCCTCAGCAGCCCCAGTAAAGTCGCTGGACTCAAATCCGGCATGCCCCCCCCCCACCCCCCCCACCCCGCCGCGCCCACCGGCCGCGGGACCACCCCCTCTGAGTAGAGCGCACCGCTGTCTCCGGACCCACACCAGCAGAGAGTTGTGTGCTTGGTGTGTGCGGCGGTGTGTGTCATGTGTGTCGTGTGTGCATGTGTGTGTTAAGGCGTACCGGGTTCATGTTCTGGAGCCCACGGTGCACTGCAGTGAAAATGTCAGCTATTGATTGGCGTGCTGAGTTCACCATGTGGCATTTTGAATTATTTACACACGCGTGTGTGTTTGGGGGATGGTAGGAGATTAATCCCACATCTTCATTTCGAATGTCAATGTCCTAGCCCTGTGGGGCCCGTGTCCCTGTACCGGGGTCTAGCCCTGTGCAACCCCCGTGTCTCAGGATAATCATCTGGTGCCCCCACCCCCTTTGGAATTGCAGACGATGGTTAAGTCTTGGTCGCACTTTGCCTTTCAGGAAACCCCAGTTCCCTCGGGATCCGGCATCCCTGAAGGTAAAGGAGGTGTCCACCCAGCAGAAACCAGACGTTTGGGTTTACAGACTACCAGCGATTCCGTTTTTTTTAGACCAATCCCACGGCTCATTTCTGAACCATCAGGGCGCGTCTATCCTGATTGGTTCAGAGGAAGGTGGGCAAAGAGGGTTGATTGGTTGTTAAGTTTCACACTGTTGCTCTCTTCTGCTCTCTCTTTAGTGTTTTAATCTGTTGAATCCTACCTACAGTAGGTTTATCAGACTTTGTTTCATAAATGTGTTAATCTGATCATTACATCTGCCGTATGGATTTTTGAATTTTTTTAAAAAAATTGGCTGTTGTACAATTCCAACAACTTAAGTGCCCATAATTGGTCAATATCTCCAATAGAAAAAGTTGTGTCCATTAGAGATATCAGGTGTGTTTCACTGCGACACTTTGTCAATATTGCTTATATTTGGGGCTTCATCCCTCACTGTTAGCGCTGCTAACTGGGGGTATTGACCGGGGGCCGTGTTCGCTGAACAACAGTGATTTATAGGAAGCATCCACTCACCGCTCCGCAGAACGGAGAATGATTTGGAAAAAAACAGAGCCCGCAGCCCGTGAGGGTAATCTGGGTCTGTTTAGACTCAAGTGTGCGGCGCAAAGCGGAATAACTAGATAAGGGAAATCGCTTTGCGTGCGTGTGCATGAGTTAGCTTGTTCCCATCTTTTGATTGTTGTCTGTCAAGAACAGAGGATGAAAATACAAAACATCTTTAGAGTTCAACTAAACGAAACCAGCAATAACAGAATTTTATTTTTATTTTCTATTTTTTATCTTGAATTGTTTGCGGTACCAGTATTAGTTCAATGTTAAGTCGCTACTTTCGTTGGTCCCGACAGCATGACCCGCTCCAGAAGCTGGCTGGGACAGAGGAGCAGTCCCTCGGTTCAGTCAAACGGTTTGTTCCCAGGGGAAGGCAGCCCTGACCAGAGGTCCGGCCGGGTAGCATCAATCGGCACCAAGTGTATCCATGTTAGTGGGTTGTTGTCACTGATCACCAAGAAGTAATCACTGTTAGACCTTCTGATGTTCCAGATGTCAGAGCCTGAAGGAAGAGGAGTCAACCCTATGACAAGCTATGAAGGCAACTCTACTCTACACATTATTCAGGTACCTCTTCCCCCGCAGGTACCGAGACACGGTGATCCCACCTCGCCTACGGACCCTCACAAACACAGGTCCTGAGTGCCCAACGCCTTGTGATTTCCTGTTGGTCTCCTTGCTGCCGACAGCTTATGGGCCTCTGGATCTCAACAACAACACTCCCTGCCCCACGACCATGTGACTGGGAGCTGCACTGCGTGTGTCGCCCGGGGCAGTTGGGCGTCAGGGCCCCTCATTAGTTCATATAGATTATGGGAACAATGCGTGGAGAAACGAGTCTGCCCGAGCTGCCTGTTATTCAACCAACATGTTTAATAAATGATGGGGAACACGTCAATTATGCAGGTTGATTAGTAACCAGGCAACAACGTTTACCTTTGGAGATCAATATGGTGGCTGGAGGGAGGATGAGAGAGAGAGGGAGAGGGAGAGAGAGAATATTTTGGGCTTTGATTACAGATTACGTTAATGTTTCAAAGATGTGTCTATGTCGCAGGTAGCAGATAGAGATCTAATCAGCGTAGAATCATTACGATTGCTGAATAAGAAATAATGCGTCAGTTATTCTATTGCCTCTCAAAATGATTACATAATACTTCAACTCAAACTGTGATTCCCGTGAAGACTCCCTGCAGAGAGGGAACATTGCCCAAAGGTAAACAAAGAGAAATGTACTTTTTTTACATATTTCGCAACTCCTCTTCTCCCCGATGTGAGATAGCTGTTGCCTACGGGGTCAGGACTGTTTAAATACATTTGTACTAACATACTGCAAATACTTCATGTGTTACCATATACAAATATATATGACGATGAAGTATATTTACTGAATATTATTAACACCATGTACTAACTACATACACACTGTATAACATGCACTACGTATTACCTATACTGTGTACTATACACCATATATATTGTGTACATTAAATGTACTTGCACAAGTATCTGTTGAGTATAATGTACTAAATACTCTGTGGTCACTTTGGTCTGTCTACTATATATTCTAGGTAATATATATATTAGGTTGTATGTAGCCGATACTCAGTTTGCACTTTGAATACTCTTTATACAATAAATACTACAGACTTTGCATGCCCAGCTCCAAGCAGAAATAAAAGACTTAAGCTCTGGATGCCAAAGGATCAGCGTGGCGGGAGGATGCCGACATAGTGAGACACCAATTACCGCTGCTTGTACTGTTAACCACCGCAAACATCCCGCGGGCCAAGCATCATTATCACCCGACACAAAACAAACCGTCACGTCTCTGTAACCCGGGCGCGCTTCAAAAGCCCTTTCCCTCCTTCCTGCGTCCGCCACCGCCTCATTACGGCGCCCAGCGGAGAAGAGGCGGCGGTGTTTAACGGTTAAGCACGGGTGCGCGCGGGGGGGCCGCCATGCTTCAGCATCATTATCGAACGGTGCCCTCTGTGGATGACCTGGGCCATTCAAAGTCTTCAGACTTCCTCTCGGTGTGGCTAACATGGTTGAAAAAGTGAGCCTCTGAGGGGGGAAACACGGGTTTATCCTTGGTTCAGAGGCGCGTGGCTGGTGGCCTCGGTAAGCATCTTTGGGATTGGGAGGTGGGGTACAGTGACCACTGAGGAGAGCACCTCCAGAGACAGGGGAGGAGGGTGAGGCTAATCACCATAGAATGACTAATGGAGGGGAAGTGGAAGAGGAAGAGCGTTTGTGGGTGTGGAAGAGTTTGGTATGTGAGTGTTTGAGTGAGTAAGTGAGGGAGTGAGGGAGTGAGGGAGTGAGTGAGTGAGGGAGTGAGGGAGTGAGTAAGTGAGGGAGTGAGTAAGTGAGGGAGTGAGTAAGTGAGGGAGTGAGTAAGTGAGGGAGTGAGGGAGTAAGTGAGGGAGTGAGGGAGTGAGGGAGTAAGTGAGGGAGTGAGGGAGTGAGGGAGTGAGTAAGTGAGTAAGTGAGGGAGTGAGGGAGTGAGTAAGTGAGGGAGTGAGGGAGTGAGGGAGTGAGTAAGTGAGGGAGTGAGGGAGTGAGCGAGTGAGTGAGTGAAAGTGAGAGAGCAGGAGGAAGCAACCGAGAGTACGAGGACAGGGAAGCCCAGGTGTGGGTGGAGTCACGGCGGTTGGTCAAACATTTAGCGTTCAAGCAAAACAACGCCCTTTCTTCCACTCTCAGGACTTCTTGACCGCGTCGCCCTTTGGCCAGGTCACCGGGCAGCATTGGCGCCGCCAATGTCCGCTCGCCATCACAGCCATTCCCACCACGGCCTCCGCCCGTCTAAGATCACTTTTCGAGGGGCAGCGTAGCGATGAGCAGCAGCTGGTCGAGTGTTGAGAGTTGAAGAAGAACAGATTCATCCCCCGGTGCCCGTTGGCGGAACCCGACCTCTCGTCGCGTTGCCATGGCGAGCGAGCGCCGATGACATTTTGATTCCCCGCTGTCCAAGTTGTGTCACAGTACACACTCTCTCTCTCTCTCTCTCTCTCTCTCTCTCTCTCTCTCTCTCTCTCTCTCTCTCTCTCTCCTCTCTCTCTCTCTCTCTCTCTCTCTCTCTCTCTCTCTCTCTCTCTCTCTTCTCTCTCTCTCTCTCTCTCTCTCTCTCTCTCTCTCTCTCTCTCTCCTCTCCTCTCTCTCTCTTCCTCTCTCCTCTCCTCTTCTCTCTCTCTCCCTCCTCCTCCTCCTCCTCCTCCCTCTCCCTCCCTCCCTCCCTCCTCTGTGGGTGGCGGCGGGGGAGCAGTAATTACCAGTGTGGTAGACGGGGTGTCTTAACCTTCTCTAAGTGGAGGATGAGGCCGCTAAGCAGTGTGGGGTTCAAACACAGCCCGGGCTAACCTGACCCTGGCTCCCTGCACCCGCCCGCCGCTTCCTGCTAATCCCCCCATAATTAAACACCGATCTCTGAGGCTCCGGGCCGGTATCCTAGGTGTGTGAGTGTGTACCTGTGTGTGTGTGTGTGTGTGTGTGCATGAGTTCAAGAATGTGGATATTGTGTGTGAGTGGCTGTGTGTGTTTGTAGTCGAAAAGGCTGAGGTTTCGACTTTTAATTTTAATTAATGTACAACAGTGTGTGGTGTGTATGTGTTCTCAATTGAACTGATTTGTGCTTTACATAGTTTTATTTATCTGGGTATATGTGCAAGACATATTTAAGACTAAACATATCTTTCGGTGTGCGTGTGTGTTTGTGTGCGTTTGTCTGTGTGCTCAGATGACTAACTTGAAACCATTTATTAAATCTATTTAAGTCTATTTCACCCCTGCATAGAGCTGTAGAAATTAACCAGCGTGAAAGGCTATGTTCATTATGAATTGCACTTAATAATTAATTCAACATTAGCCACCCAAAGGCATGAGCTTTTATCGTAAATCATAAACAAGAGGGATTTGGAAATTATGAGGAAGTGGGCAGTAGAAAGGTCAGGGGTCAATGTTCCTGTGAGACCACCTCGATGGACACATGAGTCTGTAAATGTGGTTTAGAAGTGGAGGGGGCTCACACAGAGAAGAGTGAATTAAGAGTTACTGGGGTGGATCCATTCTCCAAAACCCATTCATCTAGTGTGCATTCAAAAGGAAACTAAACTAAACGGTGAACAATACCGTATCATCAGAAGAGTGACCTAGTATACACACATTTATCTTATGGCTTTGTAAGCACAAAAGCAATAAGGTAGCACTTTGTGTAAACACAAAGCTCTCCATTTAAGATGAACAACTCTTAAAAGACATAAATGGTTACAACAACATGACCTCCTATGCATCAACTCAACGTCCGGGCGCCACAGAGAACACTGACCTACTTCTCTGCTCGCCTGAAGGGCTCCCAAGAAAAACTCTGGATTCGAATATTCTTTTCCCAAAGCATCATTTAAAACTAGGGCGGAAGGACCCCCGGAAACTTTTTCCTGGAATTCCTGAGTGGCGAGATAACCGACTGTTCCTTCCTGTTTCTGGGTGTTCCCAGACAACATGCTGAACCAACAGATACTCGGAAGCCATTGGCTTGCGGTTGCCACGGTGCCCCAGGGACCCATAGATTCCAGGTGAGCTTAGTACCCTGAGGCTGGCTCAGAAGGAGTGTGTGTGTGTGGGTATGTCTCTGTATGTGTTTGTGCGTGTGTCTGTGTGCGTGCGTGCATGCGTGTGTGTGTGTGATTGCCTGCGGGTGTGTATGTGTGTGTCCATGTATATGTGTGGGTATAGCTGTGTGTGGGTATGTTTGCGGCAGGGGGGGGGGTGTCCCCTTTCTTCAGACTATCGTCGGAAATCTAAACGGTGTGTGCAAGTGTAGTACGGGTTACACACACACACACACAGTTTAGTATGGGCTTCTGAAGCTGCCTCTGTGCATCTCTTTCATAGTCTGTGCTCTGTATGTATGACTCACTTTTTTTCGGGAGAATTCAACGAATAATAGTGTTTGCCCAATGTGCGTGGTGCGTGCGTGCGTGCGTGCGTGCGTGCGTGCGTGCGTGCGTGCGTGCGTGCGTGCGTGCGTGCGTGCGTGCGTGCGTGCGACGCACATCCTCTAGGCCTGCCACCGCGAAATCTAAATATCCAATCATAGAGAATCCAGGCTCCAAAAGCCCGGCTACCTACAGTTTCCGGAAAGTGTCAATTCATGGCAGCACAAATCCCTGTTTGTATCAGGTAAACATTCTGACCTTCCGTGTCCCTCAAATCACTGCCTAAAACGAAATATTAGCATTCTGCGACTTCAGCAAGCAGCAGAGAGAGAGGAGTACAGTGTCGCATTAGAGCAGGCATGCCCCGTGTTCTCGCTCCCTCTTCTCCTGTCACTCAGAACAGGCTATGGAGATATTTTATTCATCTGGCAGGATGGGGAGCTGAGGCTCCTGGCCGGGAAGGAGGCTCAGAAAGAGAAGCCATCATGGCCTGGGACGCCATAATGACAACACCGCGTCATGTTCGTCTTAGGTCGGTATGTTTATAGGGCCACTGAACCCAAATCGGTTTATCGTTTTTGTTTTAAACGTCGTCCTGTGTCTTAAATGATCTTCATGAACCCTCCACCCTGCTCCGGCCCCGAGTCCTGTTTCCTTTGATGAAGTTGGAGTGCTATTCTGAGGGCCCTTCATTGCCCCAGCAAGGGGCCCCTGATGGAGGAAGCGTACGTTAACGCCACAGTGTGTGTGGACCCGTTTGACCAGCGGTTGATGTTCATGGTCGCGTCCGAGAGAAGGTTAGCTTCTCAGACTCTAACAGTAGGCTGCCGCAGTGTGTGGTGCATCGCATACGGCGACACTCATTATAATGTTCGTACCCAACGACCGAACCTACTGAAGAAAAAATGATGCAGTGGGTCGTTACCATGGGATAAAATGTACCCATCCTTCCTCAGACTTTCCTCAGACCTCAGCGGTTTATTATTGAACTAATAGCGGGAATTCCCTCCCCTCCCCTCAAAGGTTCCCCTATCCGATCTGGTTTGTTCATTACATGGAGGAGACTGTGTTCAGACATATTGCCTCACCGGATGTGAACCAGCCTTTTACTCAAAATTAACTCATCCTCAATGGGTAGCAGATGGAGCATCAAGTGTAGAGGAAGAATTAGTTATTTTTCATCAGGGGAGATCAATCACACACAGAGAGGCAAATTGAAATGCAAGGACTTAATAAGAGAACCGATGGCAGACTATCGCTTTCACCTTAATAGGAACATTTCTGTTTAATTAGAATGTGTCAGGGTGTGTGTTGTGTGTGTGTGTGTGTGTGTGTGTGTGTGTGTGTGTGTGTGTGTGTGTGTGTGTGTGTGTGTGTGTGTGTGTGTGTGTGTGTGTGTGTGTGTGTGTGTGTGTGTGTGTGTGTGTGCGCGCGCGCCTGCCTGCATGCCTGCCTGCCTGCCTGCCTGCCTGCCTGCCTGCCTGCCTGCCTGCATCTTTGCATGGCTGTGCGAGCGTGGTGAAAACGTGTCCCAGCGTGTAACAATGAGCACATGTGTGTGAGACTTTGTGTATCCAAGAATAACATGTGAGCTGGAGATGAAGACAGGTTCCATATGTGAAGCCGAATAAATCAAAGGTCAAAGTAAGTGTGTGATGTTTGTGTGTGCGTGTTTCAGAGGTATATATATATATATATGTTTTTGCATGTATTTATAATTTAAAATAATTTAAAAATTGATTATATCTGCTACTCCTTCCACCTGCTACTCATATAGATACACACACAAACACAATAACAAGTTCAATCATTTATCATGTGGATGACAGCTAGCAAAGCCTAGCACAGCCTAGCCCCGCTAACGAGCTAAAGAGGACCAGAGAGAGCCAGCAGGGGTCTGCTAAGGTCCCTTGATGACACCAATCTATATTATAATCGTCCCTATACCCCGTCTATGCGATATTAGAAACAATTTAGAGTTGGTTTAACTCCACAGCACAGAGCACTGCAGCTACACCCCCTGTGTAACATTCACAAAGATTAACACCTTGATGAACTTTTAATCAACTTGTTGTCTCATGTAATGGCGGAAGTGGTGGAGGTTTCACACCATGTTATGTGCTTAGCTTGTCATTCTTTGAGGAATAGGTTCCAAAAGTGAAAGCTTAGGCGTGTTAAGTTATTCAGTTAAAGTTGTGGACAAGCTCCATGATCGTTACACTTTGAGACATATTGATTTAGCCACAATTTATCAAAGCGATGTTCTGCTGACATTTCAGTCTGCAGTTCACCGTGTGTATGGGAAGTATCAAGCTGTTCTAATCTCACTGTGAACAATACAATAAATAACCAAAAAGACGGCATCTTGGCACCAGCCACGAGGCCGAAGAGTAGGCAAAATTAAATCAGTTCCAGAATTTATTTAAATCATATAAAATTCCAATTACTAGGAAATAACGTTGAACAAAATACATTTTCGTACGGTTCAGTATGGTACAGCAATCCAAAAGACTGCATGTTGGCTAACATAGACGTGTTTTCATAGGGTGGGAGTCGGCAACCATTGAGGTCAACTCTCACTGGAATCACGCCGCAGTTCCGATGCCTTCCACCGGAGGCCATATTGGTGCCACGGCAGTTGCTAGGCAACCAATAATTTTTGCAACATCTGATGTTGTGTATGCTGGGTGGCTCACCAGGGTAATGCCGTAGGTGATCACCGTTTAATCGGCTCTGTGTGGCAGGGTGGGGTCGGTGGTGGTGGTGGTGGGGGGGGGGGGGAGACGCGGCTCCACCTCTCAAATCCAACACATCTCAGTCCCTACTCATTGGCATTTGTTAACGTCAAGTGGCGTTACCATGGCAACAATGCTGTCAAACTGCTGTGAAGGATTCAGATAGCTTCGCGCTGGGCCCCGTCGCTATCCGTGTATCGTTTGTTCCATACCGTCTGAAAAACGGAAAACAATCCATGAACGCCGTAGCTCATTATAAAGAACCGCTTTCTGTCTCCGAAGCCTTGAGCGAGAACAGATGCAGGAAGTATCCCCCGAGTTGAGCCATGAAGAACCCTCGACACGAGTGTGGCTGGACCAGTATGGATTATCATGAGTATCATGGGGAGGTTTACAAAGGATCATGGTTATGAACAGGCCAACCTGAAGGTCATTTTAGGAAGTATGCGCAAGTATATACTGTATATATATATGTAAGGGATAATGCCCGACGAGATGTCCATGATCAGGACTTAATGGACGACGCAGAGGCCTTAGAACGGTCCTCTCGCAAAGTCCATTAATTCCTGATAATGGACACCTCGAAGGGCATTATGCCGCTTATACCCTGGTCACTTGCCAAAGAAAATAAATTAAGACTATTCATTCTTTTATATTTTCACTTTTCACAAGCCATAACTTTGTTTCCCTGGTAACGCCTGAGGGTTTGACTAATACCTGGAATATCATTACCCTCCCGTAAGGTTCTTATGCAACGGAAACGTTGTTCACCCCTCCGGTAAATAGGACGGACCTTAGCTACGACTTGGCGTTTCAATGGGAATCGCAACGGTCTATACTTTCAACATAAAGTGTACATATTTATAATTTGAAATTCGTCCCAGCCTTTTTATCACAGTTACTATAGGCCCTGCGGCTATATGCTATAGACCCTATAGTATAGGGTCTATAGCATGTAGCCGCGTTTTCTGATTTCAGTTTAATGCATTTTTCACAATTTACCAGCTCTCGTTTTGAAGGCTGAACAGACCATTTGACTCCATCTACTTAGCAGTTGTCCGTATATCAGGGGTAATGCAGACCCTGCAGCCAATCAGAATTGAGTATTCCCCCAGACCATGGTATAATACATAGTTAAGTGACAATGAAATTTCCTTTCCATTTATAATTCAAAACCTTCTTTCTAGAATAGATCATTCTAAATGCATACATTTACGTTATAAATAATGACATTTCGAAGACAGACCTGGTTAGTCAATACCATTTATTTTGTGACTATTATGTGACCACACAAAGCGCTGAATCCATCCCAGCCCGCCCAGTACACCAGAGATGCTTCTGGAACAAGCGTCGGCCTCTTTAACACCTGGTTACAACTTAGCACTTGAGCTGGGAATTGAGTGGAGCGTGAAAACAGATTTTGTTGGACAGATGTACTGCATTCTTGTGACAATGTCTCTGTTATGAAAGACGAGAGAAAATGACAGCTACTGCGGTAAAGGGACCGAAAGAAAGAAGTTGAGGAGAGAAAAGCCAGATAATGAAAAGTGGAAAAGGAACACAATATGCGATAGGGAAAAAATAAGGCAATGTGAAAATACGGAGCACGGTTCCTCCGGCAAGTGACAGTTGACAATTGTTTCAGCCAGCTCTACTGAAGAGCAAAAGCCCAACTTGGGTGTCGGACGTGTGGACTTTGAGGACTAAAAATGAATCTCTTTCAATGTTCGATGTCCATGTTGCTATTATCAGCTCAGCCAACATCTTCAGATCAGTTTAACTGCTGCTCAGGAAGATGAATCATTCTGTTGAATCTCTAAATGTTCTGAGACATGAACTCTCTCCTACCCTATCTCCATCTCTCCTCTCCTCTCCATCTCTCCTCTCCATCTCTCCTCCCCTCTCTCCTCTCTTCTATACTACACTATAACCATATCTGTAGGTCAAAAGAGACAAATGTTGGAAGAACAGTTCTATATTCTTATTGACTTGATTGCTTTGTGTAACTTTTGTCTGTGACAAACAAAAGTTTGTAAATGCATGAAACTCTCTCAAACTATTTACAACTAAATTCAAGTGCATTTTGGTGATTATGTTTTATGTAGAAAACCAATCGAAACAACGGCTAATGAAAAATGGAGGCCTGAACGCAAAAATATAGCAATCGTAGCATGAGGGCCGAAGCTGTCTCAGTGCTCGGTGTACAGTGAAACTAAGTGTGCAGCTTTAATCCTGAACTGCCGCGTCGACAGTGATCGGATCTGGGGCCTCGGTCGCGGACTGATGTGCAGACAGCTGCAGAACAGACGACTTCAGCTCCTATTGCGGTGACGACTTACTGTTGGACACCTGATGGCCTCTCGCAAGCTGCTGCTCCACTTCTCCTCTACTCATTTACAACAACACGCAATCGATCCCCTCCATCGCTCGCTCCAGCCGGCTCAACAACTGATACCCAGCCACTACTACCGTTGAGTCTCTGTCCCACTCCCCATCTCTTGTCGCCCTCTCTGTCTATCTCCTCTCTGTCTCTCTCTGTCTCATCTCTGTCTCTCTCTCTCTCTCTCTCTTCTCTCTCTCTCTCTCTCTCTTTCTCTCTGTCTTCTCTGTCTCTCTCTCTCTCTCATGGATGTCTATTTCTCTCTTCTCTCTTTGATGTCTATCTCGCTCTCTCTCTTCGATGTCGATCTCTTCTCTCTCTCTCTTCGATGCCTATCTTGTCTCTCTCTCTCTTTGATGCCTATCTTGTCTCTCTCTTCAATATCTCTCTCTATCACTTTTCTCTCTCGCTCTTTAATTCCTATTGCTTCTCTATCTCTCTTCGATTCTCTCTCTCTCTTTGATTTCTATCTCTCACTCTCTTCGATGCCTATCTTGTCTCTCTCTTCAATGTCTCTCTATCACTTTTCTCCCCCTCTCTCTTTCTCTCTCTCTCTCTCTCTCCCCCCTCTCTCTCTCCCCCCCTCTCTCTCTCTCTCCCCCCCTCTCTCCCTCCCTCTCTCCCTCCCTCCCTTTCTCCCTCCTGACCTGAACATGTTTCTCGGTCTTGGCTCCCCGGTCGTCTCCCTGACACCGCCGTCTGCCCTGCCTCCCCGGCAGTCTTCAGGGCCTTGTTTACAGTGGGGTTTGAAATACATCTCTGGGGTGCTCCGAGCACAGCCAGACGGGCTAAACGCACAGCTGAGAACCGGGTAGCCGCAGCCTGGCCAGGATGCCGAGACCATCCGGAGAGATCCACGGATTATGGACTCAAGGAAACAGTAGTATGTGTTTGTTCGCTTGCCGGTTGTATGGCGAGCCTACGTTGTCTTGGAAACAACGCAGCACTCGACTGCGCTCGAGTAATCGATAGATGCGTGTATTTGCATACTGGATATGCTGTTTGTCTTTAAAAACTGTAACAAGAGGTCATGAAAGGACACCGCGTAATTAGTGTTCAAAATCAGGAGGCATAGTGGGCTTGAAACTGGAAATGTTTGGATTTTTTTGGTGTAGGCGCGATGACAGCAATGTCCAAGTGCTGCTTTCAGAGCTCTGCATGGTAGGCAAGGAAATATCTGATTATTGTCTTGCAGTCGTCTGTCTTCCTTCATAACTAGTTGAAATTCATTGTGCCATAACGCGTTAGCATATTATAATTATAAAATGTACAGCAGTCGATCCATTAATCAGCCAATATATTCTACATGAAACTACATGAAAGCGCCGAAAAGACACGCATCGACGTTGTGATAGAATCCCGTGCTTACAGACTTTCGCTCTCTCCCTCTCTCAGCCGGAGAGAGGGGGCCTTCCACGGCTCTAATTGAGCTCTGCTGGACACAGGTATACAGGGACAGGTACATCTGTGACCTTCCGCTCTTACAACCCCATCCTTACACACACCGCACACCGGGCCCTTCTTCGGGTCCTATCCTCCGTTGCCATGGCAGCAGACAGGAGTGACCTCCAGCTACACCAAGGGGGGAGGGGGCGGCGGGGGATGGGGTGCTCCCCCCCCCCCCCCTGAACAAGCGTTGGGTCGGTCTCAGCCCAGCCCTGCTCAATATGCAGGGTCCATGCAGTGACATGTCGGGAGCTGCCCAGTGCATCCCTATCCTTTCACAGTGGGTACACTAGGAGATGAATTAAATCAAACTTTCATGTTCTCCGTGAGATATAAAAATACGTGGACTGTTGTGCCGACCAGCAAAAACACACACAAGAAGCAGGGTGTCAAAACAAGGTGTCTAAAAAGTTTTCACTTTCTAGCGTTCTAAAGTCCACACTATATTTTTACATCCTTGCTTCAATAGGTAGTCATGTTGGTAAGGTAATGTTCAACCCTATAGAGCGCCTGGCAGCGAATGAGTTCAGGGAGGGATGGGAGTTATGACTAACAATGGACGCCGACGATGTTGTTGTGAACTCTTTAGTGGCTTTACATGATGTAAATGTGTTTAAAAGGTGGAGTGTGTAGGATTTATTGGCCATCTAGCAATGGGGTTGCATCCAACAACTGGATATAAAAACATATTTAGAAATATAATATTTTCTTTTTCTGCGTTCTGAGTCCATTACACTAGAAGCCACTCCGTTCTAAACACTGCACCTTAATGTCAGTGTCCGGGGAGAACCCCCCCTTAACATTTCCAGATCCAAAGCTGATCAGGGTTCTCCAAGATTTGAATGTCAAGGACCATGTCAAACAATTATTTTTTAGGGCCAGTCGTTGGAGGGTTTGCATCAAAGGATGTTTGAATGTCTTGCTCACAGAGGCTGCTTTCACCAGATTGTTTGACCGTGAGAAGAGGCTCCGTTTGTAGGTTGCAATTTAAACTGAATTTTGACAACTTCAACAACTTAAATAGCCTGATGTGCTTGACGTTAATGGACACAAAGCAGCAGTAATTCATCCGAGGATCTGGAAGTGTTTCAAGGTTGATTGCCAGTCTAGTCGGAAGCCTAGCGGGCCTAAAAATAGTGCAAGGTAATAACAATAATGATAGGGTTATTTATATACTAGAAATGCAGCTCAAGGTGCCGTAAAATACAGATAAGAAAATAAGGGAAAACATGGTTGATTAGAAGAAAGAAAACATCTAAAACCAAATGAATTGCATTTGAATCAGCATATTAGGTGCTAGTTGAACGCTAAATAAGGGGTAAGTGTAAAGGTGGCGCCCTAAGATGTTAGCGGACATTGCTTCATGATTCTAGAGGCGAGTTATTCCGCAGTTTAGTGGCATAATTGCCAAAGCAGCAACATCAATTTGATGGTGAATATGTTTGAGGGAGTATTTTTCTTAATCTGCTGTTTACAAAAAGCAAGCCCAACTACAGCACTACGGTACCAATTAGGAGTGGACTGAAGCAGAGCTCTTGGTCCCTCGGTTTGAGCTCTCAGGACGTTCCTAACCCCGAGCACGGCTCAGAGAGCTCATCATGTATTCATTCATTAATAAGATCATTAAAGCTGAAGCTTAGCCAAGAGCCAAGGACATTACAATGCATATTGAATCCTCGTCTTGACTAGAACTCAACCGACTGCAGATGAAAAGACGAGACTAAACGGTGAACAGACTTTGTTCGCCGCGCCCCTAAGGGGACACCTCTCTCATGTTTGAGACAGACCCCCAGTGACCACGCTGTAGAAGTGCTCTGTTCCCTGAGCCGTCGACACTCGTGTTAGCAATAAAAGTTAGGCCAATCCAATCTTATGCCAAGATGATAAAAAGAAGCAATGCAGTACTGGTGTCCATGTTTAGGGCGAGAAATTACAGATTGTAACAAGAAATAATGTTAATGAACAAAATGCTTTCCACAAATTTCCCTCTGTGAGTTCCAACTTTCGTTCGCACAAATTTGGTGTCGTTGTGACTGAGGCTTGGGCTGTTGTCCAAATAACATCAATCGCCGTGTGTCGGTACAAAGCAGTTCTGCTTTGGCGCAGGGCAGAAAACACCATTGGAGATCCAGACAGCCTCAGCACTGTTAGGGTTCTGCTCCCCACGACATCCACTGGCTTTTGTTCTGATGGCCCGTAAAACCATATTAGCACGGTGACAAGAGGATGTGTTCCCTGCTGCTGGTGTAGAATCTGCAATAACCACAGATTTACTACGGGGTTGAGGGATATCGACCGCATAGCTTAGCATCACGGCATTCAGGAGTGTTTTCCTGTCTGCAGTTTGAAACATTTTTACTTTGTTACATCCACTCGGTTGATCGCACCGTTTGCTCAGAGCATAACAAGCGGAATAAGAATAAAACAAACAGAAAATGAGGTGTAATGTTCAGTCAGGCATGTGTTCCGAGTTCTTTGTTTGTCTATTAATATTTAACAGTAAATGATTCAAGTCCTTCTAAATATGAAACACTAATTGTATTACCACTGAAGTGGGAAATAATAACATAATAGGTTTTTTCCACCCTCTGGAAGAGTACTGCTTGGCTGGTAATTGATCGGGAAAACAAATTCTCCCAACACCGGCTCATGGACCGTTTTTTGGCAGAAACAGAGAATAAGGAAGCTTGAGAGCGAGGGAGAGATGAGAAAGGAATGAAGACATAATTAAAAAGATTAAAACCTGGAGGGAGGGATAAAATGTAACAATCCAAACCACAGGGACTTGAGGGAAAAGGTATGAATGGGGGAAAAAAAAATGAAAATCAGTGCTCTCTCCCTTGTGGCTGAAATATAGAACGAATCTAGAATACTCATTCAATGGTAAAATCCCAGGTGCATTCTTGGACCACAGAGAGCAACTGGCTCTTTCTTCAACCGGTGACTCAGAAACGTTTGACTGCACAGCGTAAAATATGGGTCTCTCTGATACACATAACAAAAAACAAAAACACGAATGTACTATTTCATCATTTTGAGATGCTTTTATCAAAAGTGATTACTGATAAATGTCATTGTGGAGCAGGTAGGGTTTAGGATTACTTGTTCAAGGATGCTTAGAGGTCGGTTGTTGGGGATGGAACTCAGTACATTTCAGCTGGGAGTCAAACACCATAGTCACTGACGGGCGGCTATACTTTGTCCCCAACAAACACAGGATTAGTTGTACTCAAGTGGTAACAAGTGCCTGTGGGCAAGTGTTTGCTATAATGATGATTAATGTTGACGCTCTGTCGTTACAAAAACTGATTTCACACCTTATATTTAATTTGTAGTCGGAAAGGAACTTTATAATACCGAGTAGACATCCCTCTCTTCAGTGGATGCCGTGGTCGGTATCTCCACAAAGCATCATCTCCAACCCAATTTATCTTGTTCCTTCTTTCCTGTTTTAGTTTGTTTGTATGCTGTTGTTTTTTTTTTACATTCAGACTCGTCAAAGACATCCTTGCCTTTTAAAAAAGGCAACAAAACTCAAACTCGCAAAGTTTGTATTTTTTATCACCGTCTTGTTTCTGCGGCACTCCAATCCGCCGGCTGCGGCAGAAGCTTACACTACTACCGTATCCGATGCAATAAAGTTCAGCTTATGTGATCCCAAAGTGAGGCAACGTGCAGATGTCCACGTGGGAACACGGGTGAGTGACGGTAACCCTGATATAGCTGATGTCTAGACACGGCTATGAACCCGGCAGGCTCCCACCCCTTCCCTCCTTTGCATGGTTTAATCTAGAGAGACCACAAAGGTGGTGGTGGTGGTGGTGGGGGGGGGGGGGGGTCTTAAAGAGGAGAGACCAGCTGGGACGGGCTGCGGCGGCTCCAGCCCGGGGTTTGGCTTTAATGGCCGCGCTAACCGCGGGGTAACCAGCCAGGGGCATCGCACGCACAACATTGAGTGTGCTCATTAAAACGATCACACAGGCACACAGGCACACGGGACACACACACACACACACACACACACACACACACACACACACACACACACACACACACACACACACACACACACACACACACACACACACACACACACACACACACACACACACACACACACACACACACACACACACTAAAATCGACCTTGATTTAAACGGTGGACCGCGTAGCGGTGTGCTAAAGTAGAAAGAACCGCGAAACAGCGTGCTCGTGAAGGAGGTGGGGGGGGGGGGGGGGGACGAGACCGCAGGGATCGAGTCAACAGAATATCACTTCACCACAAAAGATACGGGAAGAGAAGCAAGACCACGAGCAGAACCACACTCGGTTATTGTTGATACATGAACTGGTTGTTCCACCCTCCTGGCGAGACTTTTTTGTCCGCCTTGGTCAACCTTCAGAGCACTGGTGTCCAGTTGTTCCCCGAAAAAAACAAACAGGGTGGCTGTTAAAAATTCTTTATACCAAACGCATCTTGTATAAACAATTTCACCTTTTAACATGAGGCTTACAAATGCAGGTTGCGTTGCGCTGTGCTGTGTTGTGCGGCGCGGTGTCTCGTGTGCTGCTGTGGTCGGGTACCGTTGCGTTGTGTTGCATTGTGTTGCGTTGTGTTGCGTTGTGTTCTCACTGCGGGTGTTAGCGGGGATCCAGCCCTCATGCTGCCACTGCAAAGGCCTCAACACATCAAAGTTCAGGCGTGGAGCGCGAGCAGAAGCAGAACATTTTGGTGTCCTCGCCTTCACACACCGAGGATAACAACAACAAAAAAAAAGAATCAAAACCAGCGAGCGTAGGCGGTATCAAAAGACCCCCACGTTAAAGAAAAAACCCTTGTGTCTCTAGTCTGGAGCTCTGGAGTGTTTCGGGAGCAGTGAGGCAGAGGGGCGCTGAGAGTTGTGATGTCATTAATCCGATGGTATGGGAGTCCTTGTGGTTACTATGGCGTCGGCACGCTCAGCCTCTTAACCGAGGCGGCGGCGGCGGCGGCGGAAGGAGGATTTGATACAACGCCGCGTCGCGTCTGGCGCTGCCTCTGAACGACCCACCGAATATTATGATCTATATCTTGAATAATAATCGGTGCAAAGCGTTTAATTAGACCA
>OLKM01000337.1:135955-138455 GCA_900291075.1 Melanogrammus aeglefinus
GCATACGCTGCCACACATCAGCGACAGCACGCGGTACGGCGTACCGCGTGATCCAAAAGACTTAATTTGTCTAGCTGGGTTCGAATGCTGAGCGAGAGCTGAGCATTCGAACCCTTTGTCCAAGTGTTTGTAGCTTAGAGGGAGTTTGCTGTACATGAAGCCAGCAAACATCCAGCTTTGATCTTTCAGAGGGAGAGAGGGAAGCTATGACGCTTGTTTTGTTATCACTGAGCCACGGACACAAAACCCTGAGCAAACCCGCCCTGCAAGCCAGGAGAATCCTGCGCGCCTAGACGTGACGCTCAGAGGCCTCGCTGATCACACCCTCACTGATGACATCATCCTGGTTGGACGGGGGGGACGGGGGGGGCATAAAATAAAGTACGTCTGCACGTCTGTCCTAAATGACAACTAGAGGCCACCACACTATCCTGACACTAGACACACCATGTATTCTAATTATTTTCTACATTTTAAACATTGCTCTTTTCTCTGCCCCTCTCTTGATGACTCTTGAGTGGTAACTGCCTACATAAGGGGGTGGAACAAAGGGTCAGTTGAACCACAACCAGCAGGGCTTTCATCTCAACAGTCCTTGGGTGTCTGGAAGAACTAAATCGATTTGTAAAAAAATGTGGCAATCATGTTGTGACATGACTGTGACATCATCAATAATGCTCATCACATATCTGAAAAAGCTATAGCTGTACACATCATTTTGCGTAAAATAAGTGCGACATCCTTGACTTTTGGCTAGAATGCTCGGTTGGGAGAGATAAGTCTCAATAATTATTGAAACTATGTCGACGGTGTAGGGTACCGGTGACGAACCTTGACCCCACTGCGGTCAGAGTCACAGCTGCTGTGCCGACACTTTGACTGAACTCAGGATTCAATCAAACCAGCCCAATAGGTTCTATGCACAACTCCACTACTTCCTGGATTTAGTGCAGCTCCTTCATTTCCTGTCTTACATTACTGGACAAACTGATTAATCCAGGTGTGTCTGAGTAGTCAATGGTCAGACACACCTGGATTAATCAGTTTATCCAATAATGTAAGACAGGAAATAAAGGAGCAGCACTAAGTCCAGGAAGTAGTGGAGTTGTGCATAGAGCCAAGAGAGCCCAGAGCAATCCAGACATGCCCTGGAACCGAACGTCCGATCTATGTGCAGAGCCGAAACCATTTCCACCGACATACCGCATGCAAAACCATCCCTTAAGTTGAACAAAAATGTAAAGCGTGGGAACGCAAACAAAATGCTAATTTGTATCTACAGCGACTATTTATAGCAACAATGCGCATCCGAGCTTTGTTTCAACCGCTTAATATTTAATGCCGTTCGCCATGACAACCTTCAATACGCTGTTGCGTGCCGACTACCAGAGACCCGTTTGTAGCCGCCGCCGCCGCCGCCGCCCGGTACGCCAACACTCAGTCATCAGCCCATAGGCACCCATATATCTACACGTTACATGCAGAACATTGACATAAACACACATTCACACACACACACACACACACATCAGCCACGCATCGCCGCCCTCACTGCACGCAAGGCGAACGCACACAACTGGCACACACATGGTCATAGATACACACATAAATAAGTAAGCACATGACAAATAATAGATGGGGCAACTTTTATAAAAACAACATATAACATGTATGCATGCACACAGACGCACACACTGGCAGTGTTGGTGCATATGCATTTGTGTGTGTGTGTGTATGAGGCAGCTGTGGCCCACCAGAAATTGCTGCCAGTAGGAATACATTACGGGAGAGTGTGTGTGTGTGTGTGTGTGTGTGTGTGTGTGTGGGTGTCGTTCTGTCTGGCTAGTGGTAAGGAGGGGGGGGGGGTAGAAAAGAAGTGCTCTAGGCCAAAAAAGAGAAACCAGACAAAGAGAGATCAATACGAGCATCATGTATTAATATGCCCTACCTTAGTCGCTTGTTATCCCTCTTGTTACCAATTTGATAATGAGCACTTTCTTGAGCACACTATTATTGTAGCTTAGCAAGATATCGCGATATCTCACTTTCATCTACTTTCAAGTCGATGCAGCTTCCTTGAATGAGAGCAGTACGTTCTATTCTTGAAAAAAACAATGATTTTTAAGCGGCGATAGACATATAGATTAGATAAAGGGAAAGAGAGAGAAATAAAGTCGACCATAGGGAAATGATTAAAAAGGACAAATGAAAAGATGGAAATAAAGATGATTCAATATTGAAAAGGAGAGCGAGAGCAAATGGAGGTGTATGGATGGGTGGACTCACGAACACACAGTGGGTGGAACGGAACAGCGAAGCGAGGATTATCAGCGTTTGTCCGTGGAGACTTTTGGCCGCACTGAACCTTATCGCGTTCATTTGCGTTTCCACCACCACTTTAAAACGGGCCGAGCTGGTGGACCGTCTCCGAGATGGGGCCGGAGTGAGCCCCCCCCCCCCCCCCCGCGCAGCGGGGGGGGGGGGGGGGGGGGTGCCAGCC
>OLKM01000337.1:143455-173455 GCA_900291075.1 Melanogrammus aeglefinus
CTAACACACACACACACACACACACACACACACACACACACACACACACACACACACACACACACACACACACACACACACACACACACACACACACACACACACACACACACACCACACACACACACACACACACACCACACACACACACAACACACACACACACACCCCACACACCACACACACACACACACACACCACACACACACACACACACACGCACGCGTTGCTCAGCTATTGTTGTGTGGGGCGGGTGTTGGCGGGTGATCCGCTGTGTTTTTAAAGCATGTATTATTGATTAGAACAAGCCCAAGTGTAGCAAGGCGGAGAGGCGGCGCTTTGTTTAGGAGCACGACGCAACGCTGGATCACTTTCCTCCGGCGGCTCTCCGCTTGGAGGGGCCCGCCTTCCAGGCCGAGGAGGGGCCCTTATCGAGACCGAGGGTCCGGCCGCAGGGAGGGAGGGAGGGAGGGAGGGAGGGAGGAGGGAGGGAGGGAGGGAGAAGACTAGACAGAGCAGGAGAGATATATAGAAAGAAAGTGAGGAATAAAGAGAGGAAGAAGGAAAGGGAGGAAGGAGGGCAGTGGCGTAGCTCTCAGTAAAAGGTCAGCGCTGCGAGCGGGCCCAGTAAAAGCATGTGCTGACGTGCTCCTCAGCTGGTTGACAGGAGCGTTGTCGGGGGAACCCATGTGAGGCGCAGGGGGGCTGACGGCCGCCCGTTGGTGTTTCAGAGCCGCTTCGCACACAGCACTTTACTTCCTGATGCAGTCCGGGGGACGGGAGCGACCGGGCTGGTGTCAGCGGCGGCCGCCGGCCCCCCCCCTCACCCTGACAGCTCTCCCGGCGTAATTAAAATGCGAGCCAGGGTTTAATCACCGGCGGGCCGTGGCGACAGGCTCCCTAATCGGTACAAGCGTGGAGTGGTAACAAGCAGGAGCGCGATGGCCGACGACCCCGGCGAGCGGGGTGGCCCTCCGGTGCCCCCCCCCCCCCGGCGGGACTCCCGGAGACGCGGCGAGCGATGACAGGTCGGGGGGCCGAACGGACTCGGCCATCTTGTGGCGGCGGGTGGGGGGGGGGGGGGGGACGAGCACGAGGTCCGGGCCTCCGGGCCGGGTTTTGAGATCCTGTTTACCGGTGACTCAAGACTCTTGTCCACGCTCTGTGGTCCTGTCAGCGGCCCGGCTCAGACCCGCAGACCGGATGGATGAGTGTACCCCAGGGGGGGGGTGGTGACGCTGATAGGCTGTGTCGTGGCCGCGTGTGGGGATGCACTGCCAATGACACGCAATCTGTTTTCACAGTATATATAATATATATATATATATTTATATGTATTTATATATACGGATATAGCGTAACACTGGAAGGCTGCATGAAGGAACACCCATATTGTAATATGATTACATAAAAATAAAAATATCCATGGAAACAAGTATTAACTAAAATATATCTATATAGTATATACTAGGGTTTGATGGTGTGATAGTGTCTATAGTCTGCCTGCAGGCATGCCTCCATTAGCCATCGCTATCTGCACCTCTAAGACTGAAAGAGAAGCGCTGGATATTCAAACCTCTCCCTGCCCCTACGCTGAGGTGACCAGGTTTATGGAATGAAACGGGAAGACATTTGCAGTTTGAAGTTCCATATCCATCAAAAGATTATATTATTTTCAAAATAGCAGGAGGGGACATATTAACATTTGGCCTAATCTTCTCATGGTAAATGATGTACTGTAGTTAAAGACTGGGCGCTTCGTGCCCGAGGGTGCGTCATACGTTCGGTGAACCAGCCAAACACAAGCCAAAGTTGGTAACTTGAATAAGGTGCTCGTCCTGCATTGTATCAAGGCCCATTGTTTCTGATCCTAAGGTCTTCTTATGTTATAAAGTCGATAGAGAGGTCCACCTGTAGCGATAGACAGAGCCAAAGGATGGACACAAGACTAAGTACCAACCGTCTTAAAACGTATAATCATCAGCAAGCTACAACCTTTTATCTTATTAAATTCTGTTCATATTTAAAATAATACATTTTAAAACAGGCACATTACAGGTTACAGATCCAACCGGGAAAGGCCACCAGAAATGGGGACTTTCTCTGGAACGTCTGGTCACCACCACAGACACTCTCACACACACACAACACACACACACACACACACACACACACACACACACACACACACACACACACACACACACACACACACACACACACACACACACACACACGCACGCACACCTCAGAGAAGCCAGATGCTTGCGCGTACAGCTGGCCAACAGGCCGTGGTTCTAAGGGGCCTACACAGTGCCCGGACTCAAACCAACGGCCAACTGCCTTTATCCAACCACTCCGTAGCCTCTCGTCTGACCCGTTTGGCAGAGGAGTTCCTATGAAACACACTGCGAAGACTACTGCCAACTACACAGTAGCATGTATGTTCTGCGCTGGCCCGAGAAACACGCGCTAGTCTCGTGGCACTAATCCACCCTCCCACTAACTGCGCTGATTCTCTGGTTGTGTGCTAGCAGCACACAACCAGTTTCAGATGGCCAACGGTTGGCCCAGTGTGTAGCAGCCTTAAACGCTGGAGTTATGATATTGTGGCGGTTTGAGAGTAACCTTTCATTAATAAATAAAGACCATGATTGACGTGTGTGAGTGTGTGACATGCATAATTTGTGTGTGTGTGTGTGTGTGTGTGTGTGTGTGTGTGTGTGTGTGTGTGTGTGTGTGTGTGTGTGTGTGTGTGTGTGTGTGTGTGTGTGTGTGTGTGTGTGTGTGTGTGTGTGTGTGTGTGTGTGTGTGTGACTGAGAGTGAGAGTGTGTGTGTGTCTGACCTGAGTTGACGAGCTCTTGTTCCATGACTCCACATCCCAGAACTTCCAGCCAGTCGCCACGGAAACGCACCTCCATCTCAAAGGAGGGATGTGTGAAGGGAAAGTAGCAGTCCACCCATCTCACCTCCAGATCTGAGAGGAGGAGGAGGAGGAGACGACAGGGAAAGAGGAGGCGAGGAGAGAACAGAACACATTAAAGAGGAAGGAGGTGAAGATTAGATGAAAGACAAGTCAGGCAAGAACTAAAGTAAATGTTTAACCTTTAATACACCGGGTCGGTCTCATGGAGATTCAACATCTCTTTTACATGAGCGACCGGGCCGAAACAGGAGCAGCATATACTGCTATACAATAAAATGCAATAAAACAACACACATACAACACCACATAAGAAGCACTAATTTAACCCAAAAACAACCCACCTGAACCCACCAGCCCACCAACCCATTAACCCACCTGCCCAGTGCCCACCCACCCATCAAACCACCCGCCAAACCCAGCAGCAGCTGTGCTCACCTTTCCCAAACAGACTGGTGACGAGCAATGTCAGGGTGCTCTTCAGGTTGTGCTCCACCAGCTTCACGGCCTCCAGCGTGTGGCACTGCTGCTTCTGAGCCGTGCGTCTGCCGCCGGCCTCAAACAGAGACAGGTCCTCGCCGTTCTCCACCCGCGAGAACAGCTGTGGATTGAAACACACAGCGGCGTGTGACCACCTTGTTTATTAACATGTGACATGCTAGCAAGTTGGTCCTTAACATGTGGTGATATGCTACCATGAAGCTTATGAACACGAGGTGACGTGCTAGCATGTTGTTTCCTAACATGAGGTGACGTACTAGCATATTGTTTATTAACATTAGTTGACGTGTTAGCATATTGTTTATTAACATGAGTTGAACTGCTAGCAAATTGTTTATTAACATGAGGTGATGTGCTAGCATATTGTTTATTCGCATGTGATGAAATGCTAGCATGTTGTTTATTAACATGAGGTTATATGCTAGCATGTTGTTTCCTAAAATGAGGTGACATGCTAGCTTTTTCTTTATTAACATGAGGTGACATGATATAGCATGTTGGTCGTTAACACGAGTTGACATGCTACCATTTTGGTCCTCAAAAACAATATGGTGTTTATATTTTTACAGCCCTCATTCCCACTGAAACAACGAACAGCAACAATGTTTGTATCGGGTCCACCAATCAGTCAATCTGTGTTATTTGATTATAGCAACCTGAGGATTGATTACCCAATTTAATAAATAGTGCTTGAAATCTGTTCAAGTAGTACTGTGTACTACTGTGTGAAAGATGAAGTACAAAAGCAACATGGTGCCTTTATTATATTGCAATCTGGTTTGCAATCTCTTGGAAAAGATTTTTAGGGAAAGCCTTGGGCTATGATCGTGAAATTCTGAATAAAAAAGGTCAACATTTAAAGAGCAAGACAGCAGGTTGGCTCGAAGACATCGATTGAGTCCTAGCACTGGCCTTGTGAGACCAGGCAGATCTGCAAGTTGAGTATCTGGATGGTCTCACAGGGCTAGCGTACCGCATTGGAGGTAAACCTTGTTGCACCGGCGTATCTAGAATGACAACGCTTGTGTTGTCATTGATGCTTGTTTCATGAGGAACGTCTGCCTTATCGTATTAAAATGCCCTTTGCTGGATGGACGGGAAAAAAAACAAAAACATTGGAAAGTCTCCTGTTGCAAATATTTTGTTTTTTGGAAAATAATGAAGGTAAAAAGCATGGAAATGTCAACACAACATCAAACATCAACACGCTCCAACCTCATGATTAGTGAACAGCCGAACGCCCTCCATCTGATGGAAGACGGGATAATGAGTGGCATCGATCTCGTCCCGCCTGTAAACATCTCCAGCCAATAGGAACCTATCCAGGCCCGACCTCACGAGCTCCCTCTGGTGGGCAGATGTGTGCGCACGGAGCATCGTAGTCCTGGAGGTCAATAGTAAGAAATATATATATATATACACATATATACATACACACACACTCCTATATACATTATCGCAATATTAATACCTTACGATGTTGGGCTAGCTAAAATAAAAAGGGACATTAACCGAGTTACACATTAATGAATTAAATAAAAATGATGTCAGTCCGAAGCACACCTGTTCAGGAAGTAGTTGTCACCTCTTTTCCTGCTGGGGTGATCAGCTGGGATCAGAAGGCTGTCAATCAAACAAATAAGTCAGAAATGAAGCCATTTTTTCAGTTGAAAACGAACCGTGTTTTGTTCCCGTTCGCTCAGAGCATTAGGGAGCGGTGGGACGTGCTCACCTGTCAAAGTTTTGCTCGGTGGTAACAACAGGACTCAGGTTGTCATGGACTGAGAACAAGGGGTTCCCCCGACCGGTATAGGCGCTGCGGAAGAGATGGACAGTGGCGGACAGGATCTTAATTGGGATTGAACATTAATATGTGCAGTCATTGTGTGTCCGATACTGTAACTTGTAATTTGTACATCACTTATAAAGACAGTCTATCTCTGATTGGATATCTCCATTTGCTGGAGCCTTGGTCCCAGCAGTATCGGCGGGAATCAAACCCCTGAACCTGGCCCTGTTAATGCCATGCTCTGCCAATGGCTGAGATTACACCCCTCAGCACTGCAAATACAATCAGCATCAATGCATGATTTATTAAGGACTGCTGGAATGTTTGGCTGATGAATCATTCAGCAACAGTTTGCTAACAAACAGGGCTGTTCCCACGATGGATTTGGACTTTTCTTGGCAGCGTTTTTTGCGCGCTGCCAAATCGAACTCTCTGTAACGCTGACCCACCCATAAAAATGGTCTTTGATCCTCTCCTTGATGAGCCAGAGAGGATGATGGGATTGATTGTGGAGATTCCTTCCGACTTTGGCCAGGATCTTGGGTGTGATGTTGGTGACGTCATCGCGGGGGTAGGCGTGGCCTAGGACCTCCACAGAGTCTTGACCAATCACAGGCCGGGCGGCGGAGCTGTCGTTGCTAAAATGGCAACACAGGAGGGTGTGGCTGTGTGTTGGCAGGATGCCATTGGCTGAAATTTTTAATGAGCGCCGACGGGCCACATGGCGGGGGGAGGAGCGCAGGAAGGGGAGGAGCAACGGTAGGGTCCGGGTCGGTATTCCCATCGCTATTGGCCCGTGGAGCTGCAAATAAAAGAGAGGGGGAAATAATTGATGGTTTGTTGTTGCGTTTATTGAATCGTTGCGCAAATAAACCACAATTGCTTTTGCTGTTCACAGCGCTGTACAAGTGCAGTGACTTATCACTATTGTTATTATTCACAATGCCATATTTGTGTGGGTATAATCCATAAGGTTAGAATTGGAGTGAGACTAATTTTGTGTTATGATGCCCAACATTGTAAACTACAAAGTGATAATGAGAAGGGTCAGATTTGTTCAACGTAAGTTGTCAAACAATCTGAAGTCCCTCTCGAGATCCGAGCCCGTGACCTCAGTGGGAGTGGACGGTTACCATGGGGACAAGAGCACCATACCCCAGTGGTCCGACACCAACTGACAGGATGAACCCCGACATAAGAAAGAGATACATTGCACCAAAACAAAACAACAATTATACAAGCTGCCACATCCACAATCCAGTCGTCGTCCCACCCCCCCCAACCCTAGGCCCCCTTTCTTTGCCAGGTCGATGCATGCAAATGAGCTGCGGGACGCCAGATCCACAAATCATCAGGGCGCCAGCGCACGGCGCGGCAGGCCTGGGGCCGAGGACAGGGAGTCGCGGTCTGACGTAAATCAGAGCCGTCAGCTGCAGCGACATCAGCCCCTCACTGGAGGTGAGCTGAGGGGAGAGCCACTGGCAACGCCCAGTAGCAGTGCTCACACACACACACACACACACACACACACACACACACACACACACACACACACACACACACACACACACACACACACACACACACACACACACACACACACACACACACACACACACACACACACGAGAGTAAAGTTTATATAAGCCAAAAGAGTTTCAGACAGTTTCAGAGTCTTCTATACACATTTTTTTCTTGACTTTAGGATTGAATGTTGTGGCTCAGATATACATTTTTCTGTATTACATGGTTCAGAACTGAGATGGACTCCATTGTGCAATCACCGGGGTATCGAACAACGGTGCCATTTGGCACCGACCGAATTATGTCGGTCCTACCGAGTATCGAATTGTTTTGGAGAAAAAGGTGCCAAATTTCGATACTTTACGGTAGACGACGCGAAAGCTTTTATTTTATTATTTTTTATCTTCCTCCATAAGAACTCCAACTGAGAATGGATAGATGCAAGTTACTGCAACTTTATCATTAGTAACCACGTAGATGGCAAATATAAAAAAATATGTTATGTTGTATATATGATCATTTGAAATATATGAAAATGCCCTTCACAATAAATCTGCCAGTTTGCACGTTGACTTCATTGTCATTGTATCCTTTTAATCTCAAAGTGCTATTAGAAAGAGTTATTAACGAATTATGGTGCTCAATGTATAATCATTTATAGAAAAGTAGTTCGCCGATAATCCTATAAGGTTTTCATAATATAAAGTATCGGAAAAAGTATCGTGAAGGTATCGTATCGAATTAAAGGTATCGGTTTCGGTATCGGTATCGAAAATTTTCAAACGATACCCACGCTGGGGGGGGCCGTCTTCAACACAATTGGCCCAGTCACACACATTTTGGACTTTTGACATGCTGGACTCAATCCTGCTCGGAATTCTTATATCCGCATGGGGAAGAGTTGGTCCCTGGTGTGTGCAAGGCAAAGGTAAAGCCATTTAATAACCACTTCTTTGTCAGTCTATTTGCCGCCCGCTCTCTCATCCGTTTCATCTCTTATCCATCCTTCCATTTCTATTGTTTCGCTGTCTCCTAATTTCCTTCGCTTTAAGTCCTTGGAGCCTTCCGTCAGTTTGCTTTTCATCTGATTCCTTTAGGCCTTAGGGAGACTAGGAGCTTGGAAGGGGGGAGGTGGGGAGAAGAAGGGAACTTGCCTTTTTATCAGTTCACCTCAAATATTTGTCCTTTCGCAGACACACAGGCACGCACACGCACACACTCGCACAGACTCTAAGGCACTTACACAGATAGAACACACACACGTGCATACACACACACCCAACACACACACACACACACACACACACACACACACACACACACACACACACACACACACACACACACACACACACACACACACACACACACACACACACACACACACAAACACGTTCCTCTATCCAAGACAAGAGGTGTTGCATTGCAGTGGCATTGCAGTAAAATGGATTATTGTTCTGAGATCCATACAACTTTTACATCTGCCTTTACACTGCTATTGTATTATACTGCCTTTGTGCAGTATAATACAATACTTAGTGAATCCATGAAAAGGCATGCACACATGATCGTACACGTTCACAAAGACCAGTGTGCACACAGGCACATACACAGTGTGCAGTTAGGGATCTACCAGTGACACCACAAAACTCAAAATGAGCATTACACAAATTCTGGTGGATTATTACAAATGCCAAAACATGAAATGTAATATTTATACAGTGCGAGCGATGCCTCCCACATGTGGGTCCTGTGTGTGTGTGTGTGTGTGTGTGTGTGTGTGTGTGTGTGTGTGTGTGTGTGTGTGTGTGTGTGTGTGTGTGTGTGTGTGTGTGTGTGTGTGTGTGTGTGTGTGTGTGTGTGTGTGTGTGTGTGTGTGTGTGTGCGTGCGGTGCGTGTAAACAAACAAGCGGTGTTGTCGTGGTATTAGCCCGCCATGACATAAAGTGCTGTTGGTTTCCAAAGGCACCCAAGGACAAACATTCTACAGCCCTCCAAATCGCTGGCTGCGTACAACAAACACTGCGAGCTCCAGGCGAAAATGATACCTTGGTCCCAGGTCACAGCAGCCAAATATCTGTATTCTGTTCAACTCAAAACAAAAAGGTGGAGATAATTTCCACATGGTGGCGGGGAAATATGAAGCCGCAAAGCAGAGTGTTTGCCAAGGTCAACACAGTTTTAGGAGGTGGTATATATCACATATGTGTGGGTGCCAGTGTTGTGCAAGTGCACGCTGACACATACACAAACACCTACACGCACATATGCCTGTGCAAGAGTGCACGCAAACACACACACACACACACACGTATACATTAACACACACACCAAGAGTGGCTTGAGGGAGGGGGATTCATTCATCCTCTAAAAATGACATTCAGATGGAGAGAGGTGATAAATTACTTACTGCAGAGAGAGAGAGAGAGAGAGAGAGAGAGAGAGAGAGAGAGAGAGAGAGAGAGAGAGAGAGAGAGAGAGAGGAAGAGACAGCAAGCAATATGGGGAGAGAGGTAGAGAAAGATAGAGAGAGAGAAATATAGAGAAACAGAGAGAATGAGGGAGAGGAGAATGTGTGTGTGTGTGTGTGTGTGTGTGTGTGTGTGTGTGTGTGTGTGTGTGTGTGTGTGTGTGTGTGTGTGTGTGTGTGTGTGTGTGTGTGTGTGTGTGAGAGAGACAGAGAGTGAGGGAGAGAGAAAAAGGAAAGACTAGAGGAAATATATCTGCAGGGGCGAGAGACGAGAGAGAGAGAGAGAGAGAGAGAGAGAGAGAGAGAGAGAGAGAGAGAGAGAGAGAGAGAGAGAGGAGAGAGAGAGAGAGAGAGAGAGAGAGAGAGAGAGAGAGAGAGAGAGAGAGAGAGAGAGAGAGAATGGGAGCGGTAATGAACATATGAGGACAAAAAGTCATAATATCAACGATGTCATCAAATTGTCAGCTGGAGAACCAACGTGTCAAACAAAGAAGGTAATTGACGCCTCAACATTCCCCATTCCTGAAACAGGAGTACCGATGTGTCAAAATGTTGAGGCTTTCATGTTGTGTTTTTCCTTCTTCATTAAAACAGTGGCTTCAGGCCTGAAGACAGTGGCATTATTTATGCTTGGTGAGTGTGCAGTGATGTATGTGCGTGTGTGTGTGTGTGTGTGTGAGTCCCAGACTTGTAACTGTGATTAAGGGCTGCGGGAATAAAGTGAAATTGACAGTTGATGTAATGAACCCGGTCCCCCCCTCCCCTTTGCAGGTATCCCATAATTGCAGACTCATCTGCAGGGGTTCTCGGATGACTCAGCATTGGTCAGTGGGGTGGGGTGGGGTGGGGTGGGGGATGGGCTTTCTCTGAAACGCCATTTTGAGATGCGTGGTCAGATGGAGGGGCGGCGAGCAGCGCAGGGCGCTAACGGAAGGATGGCCGTTGCAGGAAGAGAGGCATGACCAGAAAGGAGTCATCGAAGATGTCCCAAGCTCCCCACCCCAAGGAGGCCACGCCCCTCTCCCAGCCCCCGGGCCGAGCAACAAGCAGATTGCGGCCATTTTGTTTTTTGGGGGCTTTTTATTATTCAGTGGTTTTCGCAGATGCTTTTTATATCCAAAGCAAATGCATACATTTACTCTTGGTCGTTATTACCGTAGTTTATATTATTTATGTATTTTTCCAGATAAATGCCATGAATGAGCACGTTTGAATGAGCCTTCTTGCTCAGTGATGCCTACAGGTAGACCGTGGTACTGGGGTGAACGCAGGGCACATGTGGCCGTCAGACCCCCTGACCACTGACCACACTCTCCTGGCGGCTTTTGACCCACTTTAAGATCATAAAGTACAATCATCCTATGGGCTACTAATTACGGGGGGCAAACTTGGTACACTTTTCCCAGGAATCAACTGTGTGCATCCAGTGATCAAAATGACTTTATGTGTGGGAGAACTTTTCTAAATCCTAGAAGGACTATAACCATTATCTTGCACTATATGCTATATGAATAAGATAAGCATAGAAAAACAGTCTTCGGTTAGTCTCCTGAGGAGACCCCTGCTTCTTAGAAAGATCATCCTATGCTCTGTGCCCACATGATGTACTAATACTCCTTATTAAATTATATAATTCTACCAGGAGACCGAGACCACCTAATGGATAGAAAAAGTGTGAAAAGAATGGATAAGGAAGGCAAGGTTAGAGGATGAGGGGGACTGAATGTTCTTTGATGGATAGCGGAGGCGAGGCCGGAGGATGAGGGGGACTGAATGACAGGTCTGCCACCAACACACCGGCAAACCATTCTGTGCTTGAAGACCGTGAAGATAACGGAAACAACGGAAGTCGGTTGAAGTTCAACTCGTGTCTGGGAATCGTTTGATCACAGCCCGGGCTGGGGGCTTGTGGGAGGAATCACAGAGCGAGACGATAAAAACTGTTTGCCGAGGCTGGAAAAGCAGTTGTTCTGCGGACCAGCTCGGCTTCTGTGGCACTTTATTAAAGTTCTAAATAAAAAGGTCTTAAACTTTATTCAGCAGTTTCCTGATCTCTTTTCTTGTTAAAGTTTAAGTGTTGTACTTTCCACGCCATAGTCACACTGGGACACTCAATGTTTTATGAATTTGTTTTTGCCAAGACACAAATTGTTAAGTGTGTATATATATTATTAAATGTAAAAATTGCCCCTGCTAATATCCTTCCATCAACCACAAAATCCTTCATACAGACGCATCCCTCAGCCCCCCCTGAAAGAGGGGGAACCCTTCCCTTTATTTACCTCAACTTTAAGGGCTGTATTTTTGCTGTGGGTTTTCGAACGCTGTGCATGTCTGAAGAGTTACCGCCGACATGGGGCAGCGGTGGGTGGGGCCGCGAGTGCTTTTATTGTCAGACAAGATTGTGAATGCTGACATACGAGGCCCTGGGAGCCTAGTGATGGAAGGCCTAACAAGACTTAAGCCGGGCAGCAGAGCACACAGAGCTAGCTCTGAGTCAGGCCCGGAGCGACCAGGAAACGACTGGTCCCACCCAGCCTCACCAGAGGGTCCTGAGATTGCCGTTTTTAGTTTTGTAATTCCGACCAGCCTGGCATTGGTTAGTCAGTTATTGATGTCTGTAATATGGCTGCACCAAAACCAGAAGAAAACGTATAAGTTGATTGAATCTAGAATGTATATATTTCTTAATTGAATAAATCAGCAAAATTATATGTATTATTCTGCTTTCAGCATATTGTTTACGTTGTCAGGGAAACATCTGCTATCTGATAGTTAGATTTGACTTCATGTTGATCAGTCGTGTTATAAGGCAGAGGTGGTCAGTTATTGAAAAATAACCCAAACCCTTGGAACGTTATTGACCAATCAGGATCATGTATTTAACAGTGCTGTAATGTGACACATGATAATGATAACCACGACCCATCCAAACTTTTAAAAAAGGGAGAAGGGCCAACATGCCAGCCCTTTGTGACGATGTTGGCAACAAGCTTGTCCCACCCCACAAGGGTTGCTTCTGTGCGCCACAGAAGCAACACTCGTGATACCATGATATTTACATAATGAACTATATATACCATATACATATAATGAAGTGTACTGTGCAGCACATCATAGTCGTGGGCTGGAGCTGAAGAGGATCCGTCTGCCAATCCATGCACCCTATCAACATGTTTATTATCTTATAGGTTACAGCGAGAGGAACCCAAAGCCAATTAGGTCAGCCCTGGTCTTCTATGGCTTCTAGATGCTGTTTCCAGCACAACTAACAACCTCTGCAGCTGTTGTGGACATCTCAACATGACAGGCCCCGGGCCTGAGTCGACCCTTTTGTCCAGTTGTTTAACCAAGGTTGTATCCACCCACGGTCCTCCACCACTGCCCGCTCTGCCTGTCAATTACACAACCGTGCTGGCCAGGCCAGATGAGCCCGGAGGAGAAGACCATCAGCCACAGATGGGTTCCTCCACGCCAATATTGTCAGCAGCACCACACTGCTTAGCTTTAAACAACCAAAAATATACGGAATATCCTGACTCTGCTGCGAGCATGACTAGCGCAGTCAGTCAGTCAGTCAGTCAGTCAGTCAGTCAGTCAGTCAGTCAGTCAGTCAGTCAGTCAGTCAGTCAGTCAGTCAGTCAGTCAGTCAGTCAGTCAGTCAGTCAGTCAGTCAGTCAGTCAGTCAGTCAGTCAGTCAGTCAGTCAGTCAGTCAGTCAGTCAGTCAGTCTCTCTCTCTCTCTCTCTCTCTCTCTCTCTCTCTCTCTCTCTCTCTCTCTCTCTCTCTCTCTCTCTTCTCTCTCTCTCTCTCTCTCTCTCTCTCTCTCTCTCTCATCTCTCTCTCCTCTCTCTCTCTCTCTCTCTCTCTCTCTCTCTCTCTCTCTCTCTCTCTCTCTCTCTCCCTCCCTCTCTCTCCCTCTCTCTCCCTCTCTCTCTCCCCCTCTCTCTCCCCCTCTCCCTCCCTCCCTCCCTCCCTCCAGTGGTCGGCTTAAGATCTCAGAGTAGCGTGTCTGCCTCTTGCACACCGTGGGCACCTCTGGAAGCCAGGGCGCAGCGAGCATCAGATCATAGCCTGCACGTACACACAGGGATGTACCGCTAATGTAATACTCAAACACCAAACACAGAGAGGGCCTTGTAATACCCAGGGATACATGTGTACGAGGAGCCAGGAGAGGAGCCAGGAGCTGAGGGCCGAGGGGAATCACAGGGAGGGCCGTACAGGAGAGGAAGAAAATGAGAATATCAGAGAGGAGAGGAGGAGAACAGACGAATGAAGAGAGAAGTATAGGGGAAAGATGGGCAGTAAAATAAAAGGAAAATGGAGAGAGGAAGAGCAAGAGGATTGCTGTCTGATGATTAGTATACAGTACGAGTGAAAGAGGCTGAGGGAGAACGAGGGGGTGAGAGGGAACCCGCGAGGAAGAGGGGTAGAGGGACTGGCGAGAGAGAGAGAGATAGACGTGGGGGGAGAGAGAGAGATAGACGTGGGGAGAGAGAGAGAGAGCGAGGGAGAGAGATGGATGACATTACGAAGGGGGAGGTTTTTATGGAGGCCGCATAAGTGCGGAGACTGCAGCTCTCTGTGCCTCCCCGCTTCACACAGATTCAATTTGTTTTCCTTCACTGTATGTCACTATGGCACCTCATCAAACACACGTGGTTAGCACACACACACACACACACACACACACACACACACACACACACACACACACACACACACACACACACACACACACACACACACACACACACACACACACACACACACACAGGCAATAACTTAGTCACACATGCACACCCAGACACACATTCATAAAATATGTATATATGCATGCCTCGTCTTCCCACATCCACATGTGCACATGCACACACACACAAACACACAGATGTGCAAGCCCTTCCACACATTGTCGATTGCAGATATTTTTTCTATGAGAAGGCTCTCTCCCTCTCTCTGCCCTTCTCCATCCATCTTTCACACACACACACACACACACACACACACACACACACACACACACACACACACACACACACACACACACACACACACACACACACACACACACACACACACACACACACACACACACAGTGATTTGGAGTATCAGAGTCATTGGCCGACTTTGCTTACAAACAACATGAGGAACTGGATCCCACTTAAAGACAATTAGTGTCTTTAAGTGGTCCAGATCTTACTTACTGGATGGTTTAGATTACATCAAAACCAATTCCTACCACACCCACTCAATCATCTTTCTGTTTATAGCAGAGGTGCATCGATACACACTTGCCGTGTGTGTGTGTGGCGCGCGCGTGATCCAGGATAGCAAAAGATATGCATATTCCATCCCGCATATAGCTCTTCGTCATAAATAGCAAGGTGTGCCTCAGTTAGGCAGGCCCACCGGCAAACACCGGTATTTCTGGGAGAAGACTCGTCACAGACACCTACACACACCCACACGGTTGTCACTTTGAAGTAATTTATTCCAGTACATCCCTACCGGTGTCTAGCGGTGTGCAAAACTTAAAAAGACATTTGTTAATTCATTCTTTCACTTTTTCTCAGGCCACTGCCCCCTCCCCATCCCTCCTCTGTTCTTAAAAAAAGGCAGCCGTGAAGGACGCCACTGCGGCGGTTCTGTTTTAGCCCAACACACCAAAGAGCCCCGGGTGCCGGCAGCCCTGCGCTCGGTTTTCAACACGCTGGGAATTATGGGTCCGCTTATTGACCCGTAACAAGTCCTCCCACCGGAGGGACGGCTGGGGCTGATCTGGAATCAATCACTGTCGGTGGTCCCGGGTTTTTTTTTGGTTTCCTCTACCCCTCCCCCCCCCCCCCCCCCCCCCCTTTGAAAACACGCTCCATTTTTTTGCAGACCAACAGGAAACATAAAAAAGTACTTGTAAGCACATTGCGTCATGGCGCGCACACACACACACACACACACACACACACACCACACACACACACACACACACACACACACACACACACACACACACACACACACACACACACACACACACACACACACACACACACACCTGAGCCCTGGCCTAATCCCCGCTCTCCAACAGGTTCTGAGGACCCCGATGTGCTCACACATGCGGTACGCATGGGCGCACAGGTGCATCCTGGGCCTCTAACGAGCCAAAGAACAGACGACGAAGTAGCTACTGTGCAGGATTTGAACACGCATCGATAGCTTTAAATTGCGAATTCATGAACAAATGTTGTCATTTAACATCAAAAAGACCTTACCCGCTCCTCGCCATTACGTTGAACAGCCTGTGGGCTCATTTCTATCATACTTGAACAGAGATGGTCAGGAAAAAGTGTCCTTTCATAACTCTTTAATTTGTAAATTTGATGTAATTTGTATCCATCGCCCCACTCCCATTGTCTGGTTATGGGTAATATTTATGCATGATATTAACTGACATTAGTTTATGTTTGTCATTTTCTCAACCAACAGAGAGCTCACAAGCTCTGAGAGCTCGCAAGCTCTGAGAGCTCGCAAGCTCTGAGAGCTCACAAGCTCTGAGAGCTCACAAGCTCTGAGAGCTCACAAGCTCGAGCAGGATGCAGTTCACTTAGCGGCTAAAGGGGCCAGTAATGAGAAGGTATTTCTGATTCTTTCATCTAGTCCCTTTAAACATGGTGAACTCAAACAGTTGGTCGCAATTTTTACTTTTTACACAGAAATACAGCCAGCTTTTTCATAAACATAGAGCATTGGACAGAAACCGATTAACAGAATAAATGAGGTAACTGCCGTTGGCAAAGGGGACGTTGAGAATGATAAGCCCATTCATGACTTGCTTCCCCTGTGCCTCTTGGCAAGGGCAAGACTGTTCACCTGTCCACCTGCAACCACCTGTTACCACGGAAACACGCTGTTCAGAGGGCGTGTGTCCTACTGCCATCACACACACACACACACGCACACGCGACCACACACACACACACACACACACACACACACACACACACACACACACACACACACACACACACACACACACACACACCTCTATCCTGAAGTCTGCAGCAAAGTCCGAAATCCTTTGCTCATGTATTTACCATTTTATTTGTAACAATTTAGTTAGGGGTTGGTATCTTGCTCAAGGATGTTTACAGGGTAGGCTGTGGGCATAAGGGACCGGACCCAGTACAACCTTGCTGGAACTGGGGATGGAATATCCTAATAATGCACCTATTCTAATTCAAAATGTATTTTTTTCATTTTAGCAAGTATAAATGTGGACATGTGTGCATATGGATTGTTTAGCTCCTGGTGGAGTTGTCTTCATGTTTGTGGAGCGTGTGTGTTTGTGTGGGAGTTGGAACCTTGGCAGTGTTGGAGTAAACGTATGCTGGGGGAGAGAGACAGAAATAACACAAGTTGGAGATTAAAAGTGCACGTGCAAAACACACAGACACACATACTTGTTTACCAAAATACATGTATGCTGCCACCCATCCGCCGACGCCACAGACAAACGCACTCAATGACCCTTCACAGAGCTGCCGAACACACACACACACACCCACCACGCACACACACATGCGCACACACATACAAACACACACACAAATTAATGGATTTATTTCCACATTAATGCAAATTATTATGCAGGACATAAATATTACTTGTTGCAAACAAATGGAATAAGCAGCAGGAAAAGTAACACACACACACACACACACACACACACACACACACACACACACACACACACACACACACACACACACACACACACACACACACACACACACACACACACACACACACACACACACACAGGTGGCTGACTCGCATTTAAATGATGCATTATGAGGCTTGCCTGAGCACGCAAGCTCATCTCAATGATGCTTGGGACAAACAAGAGATCTAGATTAACCAAATCATCAACTTAGGGCAGGAATGTATGTCCCAAAAACAAAGAAGGCCACACTGTTCTTACCATCGGATAGTCAAATCATTTTACAATTGGAACATGAAGTTTACATGAAACCACTGAACAGAGCAAAGGTTTCTGCACCTCTTTGAACTGAGTCCATCGAGGAGCACACACACAGCACATAACCAACAAGTGTGAATTATACCAATTATTATGGCCGTTTTAAGGTCAATTGAAAATAAAATGTTTATATCAAATTTGAAAAAGACCTTGAAGACGTCTTTTCAAATTAGAGCTATTTCTGAAGGAAGTAACGATTTCGCACTTCCCCTACCTCCTATTCTGGTCTTCACTCTCCCTTCCTCTTCCTCTCCCTCTCCATCTCTCCCATGAGACTCTCTCCTCTAAACCCACTTTTTATGACATGATGTGCTTGTAGCTGGTATGTCAGCACGATGCTGTTGGTGTGTCAGAGAGTCCAGCGTAACGACAGATGTCCCGACGCTGACTTCATCCTTGATGGTGAGGACGGGACCAGCGCTGTCGCCATGGCAGCCACCCCGGGTACCTCTAATAAGAAGGGAGTTCTCGCAGGGCTCCCTGGGGTTGGGTGGTGGGGGGGGGGGGGTTGGCATGTAGTCACAATGATAGCAATTTGCCATGAGGGCAAAACCAATGGCTATAGGTTACACAACCCTTGATGGGCGGACAGCGACAGAAAGTTGAGGGGGGGTTTAAAAATTTAAAAGCACCTGCCGGCAATTGCAATGGTGAGAAAAATAAGTGGCGGTAATGGCCTGCATGACAATAGTGAATAATTGTGCAATAGACAAACTATGTTAAACACAAGAGGCAGTGAAGTGAACAGGCAGAAGTCTACGCAGGGTGTCTGACGTGGATATATATATTATGGTGGATGGACTGATTGAGGGATAGACGGGTAGTTACATGAATAGGTGGAGGGGAGAGAGGAGGGAGACAGGCTGGGAGAGGAAAGTGGGTGAAAAAGGGGAAGATAGAGAGACCGATAGAGAGACAGAGTGAGAGAGTGAGACGCAAAATGGGAGTGACTGAGTGACTGAGTGGGTGAGAGAGGAGGAGAAGAAAAACATGATCAGAAAAACTAAAAGAATGAGCAAGAGGGAGGGCGATGGAAAGATTGACAAAATAAATAACAGTTTGCTGTGTGGCAAAGTGGCTCTACAAATCACTAGCTCAGTGTCTTCAGGGAGCAGGGCAGTAAACACTGCCAGAAGTGTTGTAGGGACTCACAGGGCGCGGAGGGGTTTGTCCACCAAAGATATAAGAGAAAAACACTATTTCAGTTTCTGCCATATGAGTGTTCTCTTGGATAATATTACACCAAAATACCAAAATAATCAAATAAATGAATCGAATCGTCAGACTGATGACATTTCTGTGATGACAAAAATATGTTGCTTGTATATATTCTGTATTATCAATTCTGTAATCACTGGGATTCGGTTTCAGAGAAATGTGCCTGGGCAAATCATTTTAATTTCAGTTCAACTCCCCATACAGCTCAGTGCCTTATGACCATGGCTCAGATCCCTGATTAATCAGGTTTACAGACATGATTTAAGTGAGCATGAGGCAGAACTTAGAGAAGTAAGAAAGGGAACATTCTGATTCTGAACAAGGGGCTAACAATATAAACCGGTGTGTGTGTGTGTGTGTGTGTGTGTGTGTGTGTGTGTGTGTGTGTGTGTGAATGCGAGTGTGTAAGTGCTGAATTAGAGGTATGAGGGGAACTTTGGTTGTAGAAAGAACCATTCTGATTCTGTACAAGGGGTGAGTGTATGAATGTGTGTGTGTGTGTGTGTGTGTGTGTGTGTGTGTGTGTGTGTGTGTGTGTGTGTGTGTCAGTTACTGCAATACTCCAGAGCTAACTGTACTACGAGTTCTGCAGCCTGCCACAAATTGGTCCAAATATCACATGGATGATTGAATCCCAGTTGACATGCAGAGTTAACTTATTTTTTTCTAGTTCATTCGCCCATGTGCAGTCTGTATTCAGGACACTTACAACAGTGTTCAGGGACGCGTTTGCTGCTGGTTGTATTTTCTTAATAAGGCCCCCTGTTTGCAGTGCTTACTTGAAGCCCAGTAAACGTTGTCCGTCCTGTGAAGCAGGGCTGGCAGTCGTAATGATGACAAAGCCACGGCTCCCAAAAGCGGTAGTAGGCAGCCATACCATTAGTTGTAGCGCCGTCAGAACTTGACAAAAATGCCCAATGCAGCTTCCTCGGTTAAAGTAGTGAGACACAGACCTCTAGACGTTAAACCGCACTGGATTTTTGGATGTTATAAAAGCCATGAAACACAAATGTAAATGCACTGCTGGATTTTTATCAGTGGAAAAGACGTGTGCTGTTTGATGCTGTTCTTCGACTGGATTAATTGAGCGTAAATTAAGTGAATTGGCTGATTGGCTGAAGATGTTGTCCTTTAACTATTGTCCTTCAGCTGCTTTAAAGGTGCAGTGTGAATAATTTAGCGGCACCTGGCGTTAGCAACTCGGTAGAAAGGTCTGTTTTATCATGGTTGTGTTTTTCGTTACCTTAAAATGAACCCTTTATCTCAGGGAGCGGGTTCTTCTCCGTGGAGGCACTCATGCTGTACCGCACGCCATGTTTCAACTGAAACACAGAACGGAACGGACTGCTCTGGAGAGAGCGCCTCTTAAAAATGCGTTTTGGGCTAAGAGTTATAGGAGTAAGGGCCGTGTTATCCCCATAGCTACGACCCATTTGTGATACGTCTTTACTACCTTGTAGGAGCATTACAATGAGCGATGTTCCGAGCACACCCTGGCTTTTATTCTTTAAGGGCCCGAGAAATGTAACCCTTTCTCGGACGCCTATGTTAAAATCAACCACTGGCCAGACGAAGCCCAAGACAAATCATCGCCCACGTATTGTGGGTGACCCCAGCCACCCCCGCCTCACAGAGCCTCTTCAGCCTACTGCCATCTGGGAGACGCCGGTACCTCATCCTGCGTGCCGGCTCCCAGACAGGGAAACAGTTTTTTTCCACCAGGCTGTTCGGAAGCTCAACTCTCTGCCCTCGCTCGCTCCCCTCGCCTCTGCCCCCACAAACTCTGGTCTCTGAAACCCCCGCCCATCTGCCCCCGAGATCCCCTGACCCTTTACTCATTTTTTACTTTATTTATAGATACCGTATTGTTTTGCTTACCGTGCACTATTCCAGACTATTTGGAATTTATTTATTGTAAATGTTACTTTTTATCCACATTTTATCCTTGAACCTTAATGCACCAAGGGTAAGAGACAAAGAAAATTTCAGTTATTCTATTCTACATTTGTTGTAGGTGACAATAAATCTGACTTTGATTTTTGACTTTTCGACTTTATATTTTAAGTGTCCTAGAAGCTTAACCCTCTCTAGGATTATCGACGACGGAAAACAATCTCAACCAACAAATGGCATTCAATGTAACAGGGCCTTAACTTGTAAACTATGAGCTGTAATTGAACATTTACAGACTAACTAATTCATTACAATTCGTAATTCTATCAAGGAAAGCGATGAGGGAGGATTCAGTTGATTAGATGCAACTAAATTGTACACACTGGACCTTTAAGGTAAAAGGCCAGAATCTCCTGAGAAAGGGACAGAGAGAAAGAGAAAGACTTTGAGTTTGGCCACTGGCAGGGCCCATTACGCATGTCACACTCAGGTCCAACACCAGGTGGGGCAGCTTTACGATTCGGGCCAAATAGAGAAGTTAAATTTAAATGGCTTCCTCCAAAGTCTGCCAAGAGACATTTGTTACCATCCTGACGTGAGATATAAAACAATAATGCACACACACACACACACTCGCTGGTGCAGACACAAGCGTGTGCGTCCACACACACTTTCATTGAAGTCATCATCAAGTCATTTTTTTGTGTAGCTTGTTATAGGAGGAGATTAGGCTTGCCGAATCAGATCCTCCATTTCATCACGTAGATGTGAAATGCCATGAAGCAGCTGTAGTAGAACGCTGGTGTGACATTTCCAACTTCTATTTTGCTGCCCCAATCATTTATTTTTGACGATATCTTTTCATCCAGTTCATTCTTGCTTCAATTATCTTGCCATTTTTATTTCATTAATCTGTTTCATTTATATGGGCAGCATTTTGCAAATCGAAAGGCGCTATGAATATTGAAAATATAGAACTTTCATTGTGTATTCTGTGTCAGATACCTTCTGCGCATTTCACTTTGGATGTCAAACCTTTTGTGAGTGAAAAGCAGTACTAATCTTCATGATGTTATCAACATTATTGTTATTATATAATTTAACTATATTATATAAATATATTTATTTATATTAGTATGGCTATATATATAATATATATATATATATTATATAATTTAACTATATTATATAAATATATTTATTTATATTAGTATGGCAATAGGCAATAGAAGTCCAGACTGGTTCTGGTGGCCAGGGGTGAGCCATAGGGATAAAGCTGTTTATTGATCCATCTGTGATGCTCAACCCTCAATCAGTGGATTCCACTTGTCAGCTGAACATTTCAACACACACTGACTAAAGCTGCGTCGCAAACGTCAACAAGAGATGCCAATCAATGGTTGAACGAACTATTTTCTCTCTCTCTCTCTCTCTCTCTCTCTCTCTCTCTCTCTCTCTCTCTCTCTCTCTCTCTCTCTCTCTCTCTCTCTCTCTCTCTCTCTCTCTCTCTCTCTCTCTCTCTCTCTCTCTCTCTCTCTCTCTCTCTCTCTCTCTCTCTCTTCACAAAATTTGCATAGACATGCAAGTGTGCCTGCATGAATGTGCAGGCCCACTTGTCTCACACACACACACACACACACCACCACACACACACACACACACACACACCACACCACACACACACACACACACACACACACACACACACACACACACACAGGGGAAACACACACACACACACACACACACACACACACACACACACACACACACACACACACACACACACACACACACACACACACACACACACACACACACACACACACACACACACACACACACACAGCGGTGCCGTTGACCTTTCCATGCAAAGCCAGTAGGACATCAGCAAACAGGATATGCATGTGACCTTTCACACATCTAAGAGCACGGCAAACATGCACACCACACACACAAAATGCTCGATGTGGTAAGTAATTACCACGCATTTGTTACTGTGCATGTGAGTCCTTTTAACACCTCTCCCCTGACTCTATACTGAGCTGTAGCATCCCAGGTCTGATGATATTTTCCCTGCTGAGTGGTCTTGACCCCCAGCTCAGGTAATGCTGGTAAGGGGCTAGCTAAACAACCACTCCACTGTACGAAAATAATCTTCCTGGTCATCTCAGTGGGGGTGCGGATGGTTGGCACCGTATTTAGGCGGGATGTAAGGGGGACTGAATTACAGGATCCGACTAGAAGACAGTTGTGAGTATTTACTTATCACTGGTCTTCTCTTTAAAGCAATGTGGTAGCTGGCCTGGCCCCGCAGCATAGAGGATCATGGCGAACAGTCCCAGGACAACCACAGAAGAGTCTTGAAACGGCATGGCATTTTCATGATAACTTTGTGCCTCAGGCTGTGGATTGTAAAGCTTTACTAAAACTCCCTTCCACAGCGTACTTGCATAAAAGTATTTGCTAGCAAAAAGTACATCTTCAGGACAGGCCTATCGACAGCTGCTTAGTATGAGACCAACTGTATACAACCACCATTTTTTTAATCATCACTTATAAATAATTTAAAAGTGTTGCAAACAAGATGCACAGCTTCGGGACCGCTGTTCCGTGTCTTACGTCATTAACAAATCAAACCTTGCTAGAGGATTTCCGTGTCTTACGTCATTAACAAATCAAACCTTGCTAGAGGATTTTTTTTTATGCTCACAAGAGGGTATGATTCATTAGATATCACAGCTATTAAAAAGGTCACCCACTTTCATAATTTATACCTGAAGACAATTTACAGTTTTGAATGCTTTCTGCATGTGTTTATAATGCATGTGGTGCATGAGGTGGAGAGAGTTAAGGTCAACCTGGGGGCAAAAACTACAAAAGGTATCCTTATCCCTCCAATGCAAAGAAGCAACCATCTACAATAATAAATAGACAACAATGCAGCCTTCCTTCCTTTTGAGGTATGTGAACTAATGTGTGCATTGACAAGCACTGCACCATCTATAACTAAGACAATGTCACTGCCTGATTTCATTGCCGATCATTTCACGTTCCCCTTTCGAGAATAATGGTTGAGAATGTATCTGACATGACTGATTAGCATCAAATTGCTTCATGGCAGGGCTAATACCATACGGGATTTGCAACTAGGCAGGGATTTAATACTAAACCCTATTACTACCTCATGGAAATGTGCTCGACATTGAACGCAACTAAAAGTAGAGTATCTCAGACGCTAGACAAACACATGAAATAAGGAGGCAATAACATAAAGCGAAGCGTGTACTATTGTGTCTGCCACTGACACACTTGACCACACACTGACCACTGACAGTCACATAAGAGGTGAAGAGCAAGGCTCAGTTTGGTCACTTCTGCTAGCATAGCTGACATGCTTATCAATAAGAGAAGTGTACAACGACACAGAGAACCACTGCTCTGGTACTGAACCTGCGAACCCCTCCACACACTCGCTCAAATGAATACAATAGCACGTCAACTCTTTCGCATGTTAATACATTAACCACAGTTACAAGAGTTAACTCACCTTCTGTGCCACAGTAGCATTGGTGTGTTTTTTGGACGACGCGATAATCGCCTGTGAATATCTTAGAATATTTCTCGCGAGAATACTATGCTATGAAAAATCCCATAATGTAAATATTGTTTCTTTTGCGATTTCATGCTAAATATCTATTTAAAATCTAAAATAAATTAGAAATACATTGAAAGGGAGAAATACTCCTGTACAGGCGGTCTCTGGGATGCTTTGTATTTGGTCCAGGACCCGAAGGTCGCAGCGTTGTTTGCAACATGGCAACGAAAACACAAGTGCTGTCTTTGTACCGAATGCTTCTGCGAGAGAGTAAGCAGTTCCCATCGTACAACTACAGGTAAACTATAACGTGTCAATCGTCTAAATGGAAAGGACACACGCTTTATCAATTGCCATTTTTACAAAAAACGTGCACGAAGACGTTGTGTTTACTTTGGCTACTGGCTAAAGTGAACACATGTAATGTCATAATAAAGCTGAATTTTTTAGTGTTTGAGAGATAAGATATCTCAGAGTATATGTGTTCACCTAAACCGAAAGTGCAATGTTGTCTTGGTCATCATTTGGTATGACAGCACGTTCTGCAAGGTAACTGACGTCACACTCCAGTGCCTAACGTGTTGTGACCTCTGATGCCAACGACTGTGAGTTAACCTAATGCTTTTGCTCTGGTTTTAAACTTCTACAGATGTGTCCATGACAATATTTGACTTGACATGAATTATCATCACTCATATCTAGGAGATGGTAGCAGCAACGATGACGTGCTCGATTACAATCGTTACAATTATTTGAATATAAAAATAACCTAAAACAAAATGCTCTTCAATGATTGACTACTGGCCGAACAGACAACTATTTGAGAGGGGACATGCATTACTCACTCAGACAGAGCAGATCGCTTTCAATGAGACTACAGTATATGTAGACTGTTGTTAAAGCTTTTCTCTTGTTTGTCCTAAATAATATAACCTAGAACCTACTTTGGTCATTTGAGCTGCTGAATCTTTGGGATTGTTGACAATCTCAATGTGTATAAGAAGGTGACTGCATGCAAACTGCTGGTTGTGTCTGTTCTCTGCTGCTCTCAGAGGTTTTATTCTTGAACTATAACCACGTACTGGTGTGGATCAGTTGGTTGTTGGAGGCTAAATGAGGTTTCACCCCCCCCCCTTCTATCTGCTGTGACATCTAATTGGTGGTGACAGATTCTGGAATTATTCAGGGTTTATATTGGACCCGATGATATTAGAAGTAACACTTGGTGACACCGATTGATTTGCAGTTGGGACTCGGGAGATATTGTAATAATGTTTGGAAGATGAGCTTGGTTATATAAACCTTTCTCTGAGGTATTTTTATCGACTTGAAGGAAAGTTGTCTTTCTCATGCATTCACTTTGAATTTCTCAGAATGCTCCGTCCGCCTCTTAATAACTTTTGTGTAGTTCCGACATTAATGTCCTCAAAAAAGCGTACTTTTGGTTGTTTTTATTTATTATTTTTGTCAAAAGTTTCATATAACCTAGGTTATAGCTTTTACCCATCACTTCTTTCTTTTTTTTTTACCAAACCATTAAACTTCTCAGAGGTGTTAGCATGTCTGTTGTATTTCACTCTTCTAAGATCAACCCAGTCTCTTGCGTACTAGTTCAATTCACACCGTGTTTGACGCACATTACAGAAAAAACCTTTGGATAAGGGTTAAGCCCATTGATAAGCCCCTTTTGGCAAGCCCCTTAACTGATCCTTGGAGGCACAGGTGTGTCTACTCTGCAGTCAGTCAGTGAGGCAATGATTCTAAATATGTGAGAAAGTGAGCGAATAAGAGAGACAATATGTGAGGGAGTAACTCGCATATTGAGTGAGGAAGAGGAGAATATGGGCCATCAGTAATGTACCATGGGGTTTCGGTTGAAGACTATAGCTGTATTGTATAATGTGTTTTATCTGTGCGTACTGCGTACCCACAGACACATTCTATTAATCTACTAGTCTGTAAACAAAAATAACAAAATCTTCGCCGGCAGAGGCCTGCTGCTTTCCAATTCCTGGCGTTTAAGAGATGGAGAGGCCGTGCATGCAGGAAGAGTGAGGGAGTGGGGGCCCAATCGATATCAGTTATTATAAGGATAAGACCTCGGCAAGAGACAGGATTTACAAAGACACTGACTCGCTCACCCTTACTCTCTGAAAGGGTGAGCGAGTCAACTCGACAAGCAGGGAAACGATGCACCACTGCCGAGTGCTGTAATTTTTGGTGTCTGTTGAACCCCGTCTACAAAGCCGTTGTGTCGAGAGGGTGACTAAGAGGGAGAGAAAGCAGGATGCACTGCAGTACAGGAAGCAGTTTCCCTGAAAGAGAGCCAAATTGGCAGAAGTAGGTCAGCCAAAGTGTCGAAACAGCAACACACAGCCAACTAACTTCATACATATTTTTTATCTTGTCTGACTCTCTCTCTCTCTCTCTCCCTCTCCCTCTCCCTCTCCCTCTCCCTCTCCCTCTCCCTCTCTCTCCCTCTCCCTCTCTCCCCCTCCCTCCCCAAAAAAAATCTGCAAATCCTTACTCAATTGTGCATGTTTTTGTTTCCTCTTCAGGATGGACCATTAGCGTATACAGATGATGTGCTCTCTTTTCCCCCTCTCTCTTTCCCTCTTCCTCTTCCTCCTTTCTCTTCATACTTTACAGTTTAGCTTCCTACTGCAAATCCGAACCACCCCAATACTGAATGTGCATTTTGTGTGCGCATGCAGGCAGGCTGTCAGCACTGAGGCTCTGCAAAGGCCCTCTGATGAATAAGTGATCACGGAACTCTCTCCTCTCCTTCCCTCCGCTCCTCTCATCTCCCCCACGACACATGGAGAATTCCCTCTGAAGTTTCAGTGACGCAGCACAACAAACACACACACAAACAAGAAATCTGCGTGGGCACTATCAGACAGACAGACGGACACACACACACAAACAGCAAGAAGCTATAGCGTTTCACCTAATCTGGCATCTTTCTTTCTCTCTTTTCTCTCAGTCGCTGCCTCTGCCTCTCTCTCTTGACCCAATTCCATCCAAAATCGTATCAGCGCGTTCCTGCCAGCATAGGTCACAGTAATGGTCAGAGAAAGACACCAGAGGATTGTCTATAATTCCATCAGCCCTCCTGCCGTGGGATTCAGAGAACTGATTATAGAACACATCTATGCTGTCAGCTTGTGATTGGTTTAATATTTACCTGGTGGTCTGGGCCGCCGGGGACTCGTGATTCTTATTGAACTGGAGCTATGCAACCAACGGTTGCTTTCATCTGGCAGTAACCTATTGGTTGTTCTCTCCCAATTAATATGATTAATAATTTAGTCTATAAGTTGTCATTGTCATACTTTAGATTGTCTCCAAGACGATTATGATGTTTGTTTGAATCTATAAGGAGCATTTACATTAATGCTGCTGTACAGCTTAATGAACTGTTGAGCTTGTTGTGTGGTGATGTATGATATCTATGTATGCAAGTAGAGATCACGACAATGGGGGGGCTAGTTGTAGACCTCATCACACATGGATCCATTCTGTGCTCGCCCCAGCACCAGTCATGACCCTCATACATGCATATCCTCTTTTGTGTGTTTTGTATCTGTTTTTTTATTCTCACCCATTTAACCTTTAATACCATTTCATCTTATTTGCATTTTCCGTACAATTGATCAATGTCTCCCTTTTATCTAATGATCCCGGTATCATTATCTCTCTTCTGCACCGCTCCAGTTTCTGCCGTCATTACTGCTCCTCTCCCTCCTCTAACCTCGCCCAGCCTTTTTTTTTTTAAACTTCCTCTTCTTCTCGTCCTTTACTCTTAACTCCTTCCCTCCGTCCTTGCCTCCTTGCCTCATACAATGCCCTCTGTTCTCTTCCCTCAGACACAGAAGAAGGAATCTCTTCCACGCTGGTCTTATTCCATCTTCCAATCCTTCCCTCGTGCTCCTTCCTAATTCTCCCCTCACTCCTTGCCTCCTTCGTCCATTTTCCTCCTGCCTCCTTCCCTGAGTCGTCCCTCCCACATTAAAGCCCATCAGGAGCTCATTTCCCCCACTAATGGCCTGCGCCTGTATATCCACCCTGCACCATCAGCCGCCCTGTGTAAATCCCACCCTTCACACTTTAATTAGCTCTCTTAAACTAAATGAGAGAGAGAGAGAGACAGGGGGAGACAACCGTATCCAAGGTAACTCCCACCAAGGTCAACAGGCATCCCCCTAACATCATCAGCTGCCATGTTTAATGTCTTGTCTATTAGGTGGAATAATGTCAAAATTAGACCGCAAGTCATTTTCGGCGCCGGCCCAGAGGATACCAGAGGAGGTATTTTATTATAGACCCAGGCCGGGCCTCTGTGTTGGCGTGATGTATTCTATCAAACGGGCTTCATTTGTCTGGGAAATGATCCGCGTTACTGCCTGCAGTACAAAGACTCTAGCGGGGGAGACTTCAGAGGTAAGGGCCATGTCCATTACTGCGCTTCATATTTAAACCCTGGCTAGCTGGCTAACTGCTAGCATGGTGGGACTATCTGAGGCTGGCAATCTTAATGCAGGAGTGGAAAAGGCTCCAGCCGTTCAAACGACCTGCTCTGGTGGCCCGGCCTTTAGGTGGGCCGATATTTCTTTTGGGGGTTTTACTCTGCTCAAGAATGTACATTTTGGATGCTGTTGGGGGTTTCAAAACATGCCATTAGCAGCTCTGCACGCAAACACACTTTCGGATTCCACCAGGAGCAGACGTCATTTTATAACTCCAGATGGTCCTCCAAGCGCAACACTTCCTCATAGGCAAGTTAAGGCCACCTCGTCCTAACGGATCCACTTGATTCCTTCACCTCGAAAAGTTAATTCATGAAGGTGACCTATACAAGATGTATTGTATCTGCATTTTGTTTAATATTCCAAGATTACAACAATATGGACGTTAATGACTACCTTTTTCAATGTGTGTATTTAGTTATTTTGAGAAACGTCTATGTGTTCAGCAGTTCCTCCTAAACCACCAAGCTTGTTTGCGTTCCTTCGTTTAAACCTCGCTTTAGCAGGCTGCATCTTCTCCCCGTCTGTCTACATGTCGCCGTCCCCTGGGACCCCATCTTGGCTCGCATTCTGTTTTTGTGTGTGTGTGTGTGTGTGTGTGTGTGTGTGTGTGTGTGTGTGTGTGTGTGTGTGTGTGTGTGTGTGTGTGTGTGTGTGTGTGTGTGTGTGTGTGTGTGTGTGTGTGTGTGAGCTGCTGTTTGTCTAGACATTATCCAACTTGTGTGTAACATTTGCGATCGGACCCATTTGACACACACACACACACAAACTCCACATCCATTATATTGTACACACACACACACACAGATAGACGCACACACACAGACCCCACATCCATTATATTGTGTACACACACACAGACTCCACGTCCATTATATTGCGCGCACTACCCGCCCGACACACACACACACACACACACACACACACACACACACACACACACACACACACACACACACACACACACACACACACACACACACACACAGCTATACACTGGTTTATTGATCTGGGTGCAGCTGTGCAGCCCTGCAGCATCAGGGCCTTCTCTTTGCTCAGAGAAGGAGTAATCAAATCAGTTGTGATTGCTGGAGGAGAGCGGAGCCTCTCTCTGCGTTGGTAGCTGTTGTTGTGCTGGTGTGCGTTTGGCCCGTGGGCTGCAAGACCAGGAACCTCTGCTCTCTCAGTGCACCCCTCCTGCTCCGGCTTCGGTTGGGTTCAGCCTGCTGCTGTCCACAAGTCGGTGCTGACTTTAGGACTTGAATTGATCCAAGGGTCAATCCCTTTTATATCTATTGCTTTCACACTAACTCCCTCACCTTATCCAGGGGGACTTGGAGCTGTAGTGGAATTTGGGATTTCCTTCGATCTTTAAATCTCTGTTGATGCCCGGCAGACTCTCTTGTATTGTTCTAGCATGAAGGGAACCTAGCCCTGTCCCTCCCCGGTAGTGTCAGTGGCGTGTTCATGCCCTCCTCTGTTGTGTTGTGGTGTGGTGTGTGCAGGACCTATG
>OLKM01000337.1:179964-201796 GCA_900291075.1 Melanogrammus aeglefinus
AGAGAGAGAGGAGAAGAGAAGAGAGAGGAGAGAGAGAGAGAGAGAGAGAGAGAGAGAGACGAGACGAGAGAGAGAGAGAGAGATGAGAGAGTGAGAGAGAGAGGAGGAGAGAGAGAGAGAGAAGAGAGAGGAGAGAGAGAGAGAGAGAGAGAGAGAGAGAGAGAGAGAGAGAGAGAGAGAGAGAGAGGGAGAGAGAAAAGATTGCCAAAACTGAATCTTCTGAAGTGTAATAATAAACTGATTTGGAGTGCTGTAATCATCCCCAGCATCGCCAGTTATTTCACATAGCCCCGCCCCAACATCTCTCTCTGTTCTGCTCTCTCTTCTAGTCTCTTACTGTCTCATATCTTCATGCTTCTCGTTGGAGCAGAGCCATCGCTGGACCTGAGGGAACCGTTTGTGTGCGCGTGCGCGCAAACTCACACAGTGAGCCTTAACAAACATGGGAACTTGGAGATGCACACTGGAGTGCTTCAAATCTTGGATTGTCCACTTTCTTTGGCTTCAAATTTGTTTTCAACCAATCATGTTGCTGGAGGCTCTGTAAGCGAACACAAACTCGGCCAGCAGTAATAAACTCCAAAAAAAAATAATCTGAAAAGCTTTCAAATCAGCTCTGCCTACACGGGCCAATGTAGAAATACTTATTAAACTCCCCTCCTGAAAAGTCTCATCCACGAGCACGACGGAGGATTCTTCAGCAGAATATCTCATAACGAAACATCAGGCGTAACTCCGCCCCTTGCGGTTGTGGGCTTGGTTGGCCCCGCCTCTCTGCCGTCTTGCCCCCAGAAGTTCTGCTGCGGGGGGCGTAGGACGATGTGTAGGACGGCTGGGTCCCAGATAGGTGGGGGTGAGCTCCTTTCTTGAAAGGGGGTGTGATTGATCAGTGGTGTCCGTTTAGGGAGCCTTGGGATTGGGCGGGTCCGTGGGGATCACTGGCCAATCAGAGGCGGCCACAAGTAACAGTGGAGCGGTCTTGGCGTCGGTGGATATACAGTGGTGGCGGGGTCTGTGTTTGGTGCTCTGCCCAAGGTGAAGTTCTAGGTCACACACAGAAACACTATCGCTCTCAGGGTTGTGTGATGGGCTCGCTGGCCCCCTCGGGGAGACCGCGCACGCACACACACAGCCATGATACCTCAACAACCCCCCCCACCATATATTTATCTCCAACCAGCTACCACTCAAGCTAGGTCTTCATGGCTTCTTAATGAGGGGTATCTCTCTCTCGCTCTCTCCTCCTTACCCCCCCGCCCCCCTTTGTTATCTCTCTGTTTTCAAAGCATCTTCTCTTTCCTCTCTCTCTCGCTCGTACAGCTCAGGGAGGCTCCCATTGCACAAACTACAGTGGAAAAGTGTGTGTGTCTGCCCGCCTGGCAATGTGGATGTGTACCGCAAGGCCTTTAATGTCAAAACAGGTTGAACTCTGGTGTTATTTATAGCCCTTCGTGGCACTTGATAGGTTAATATGGAAACATCCCTGATCATTACCGCACTTGCTCCTCCATTAAGCTGCTACCCAGAACCCTGACAGTAGCGGGAAAACCCTTTAAAAGAGGACAGGATCCCGTATTAAAGGTTATTTGTGTTTAGTTAATAATGATAGTAATACATTACATTTCTATAGAGCTTTTCTCGCACTCAAAGCGCTACTACCTGCCCGTTTGTTCCCTGTTCCGATGTGTAAACAGGTCGCACGGCCGTATGTTGACGAATTGTTCATTTTAGCAATGAATTATGTGCTCTGCTTACACAAGCCACTGCGTGCTTGTTCGAGCTGTTGAAACCCCAACGCGCAGTTTATTAGATGTGCCATTTAGCAACACTGGTCCAGTAATACCACTGTTTATGGCCACCCCCCCCCCCCCCCCCCCGGGGTATTAAGCAAAATCTCTCTTTAGCATTTGTTTTGTCCGAGTTCTACATTATTGAGTTAGTCTGTCTGTCACGCTGATGTGTGTGTGTGATCCCCACGTTGTTCTCACATGGAGGAGACATGAGGAAGAGTGTGCTACGACGCAATGTCTATCGACGCAACGCCAATGGATAAAGCTGTGCACCTCCCTTTTACGGGACACCTAAGATGAAGGAGGAAAGTGAATTAAAGGTGAATAGAGAATGATGGAGGGAGGGGAAGAGCTAGATGGACTTAGACAGGAGGAGGGAGGGGGGGGGAGAAAGGAGAGGGAAAAAAGTGTACGGTAATTGACATGGGGAGAAGGGGTGTGTGTGTGTGTGTGTGTGTGTGTGTGTGTGTGTGTGTGTGTGTGTGTGTGTGTGTGTGTGTGTGTGTGTGTGTTGTGTGTGTGTGTGTGTGTGTGTGTGTGTGTGTGGGCGTGTGTTTCAGCCTGGAGTGTTCCAGCATGGCTCTGCTGAACAGAGCTGAATAATGGATAAAAGGGGGTGTCTGGTTTTGGGTTGTGTGTAGGGGGCGGGGGGGATTTTAACTTAGGGAAACACACACACACACACACACACACACACACACACACACACACACACACACACACACACACACACACACACACACACACACACACACACACACACACACACACACACAAAGGGCAGACGAAGAGCTTCTTTGGCAGACCCTCCTACACATAGATGCTGATGCCTACAAAAACATGCATTCATGTTGTTGACGTCTACACACGCCGAAATAAATGCATACACCACACAACAATGGATTGGTATTGGGCAAGGGGCGAGAGACCACCACACACACACACACACACACACACACACACACACACACACACACACACACACACACACACACACACACACACACACACACACACACACACACATTGTGAGGAGCTGATTGCCATACAGCAGGTAGCGTTAAAGTTGTACAGGAAGTTGGCGATGAAGGGAGAGGAAGTACCAAGGTATCCTGCCTGCCTTGATGTTGACACGCAGCAACTCCAACTCCTGGACACCGAATTTATCCCTCATATCTAATGAGCCTCTATGGGAGAGAAAGGGTGTTAATGAAATGCATGCATGATATAAATGACACACACACACACACACACATCCTCGGTATCATTCCCTGCATACACAAAGCACATGCACACTTTTCTCATCCGAAGGCACGATGGCGAGCGCCTAAATAAAAACACATTGTGTGTACACAAACGCACACATTCAGATGCACCGCGGCACATCTGTAGCTTTGGGTGTGTGCCGTGTATGTCTCTCAGGGGGTCCCGTGATTTGCATATATTTTCGGAGTGAATGGGTTCTCCAATTCTCATTCTAGGCGGCATCAAAGAGATCTTTATTACACGCATACATCTACGCACACGCACACACATCTGCACACACGCAAGCACACACATCTACACACACGCACACATCTACGCACACGCACACATCTACACACACACGCAAGCACACACATCTACACAAACACACATCTACAGACACGCACACACACGCACACATCTACACACACGCAAGCACACATCTACACAAACACATCTACAAATAATCTCACACAAACACACACATCTACACACATGCACACATCTACACACACGCAAGCACACACATCTACACAAACACACATCTACAGACGCGCACACACACGCACACACCTACCACACACACACGCGCACATGTGTTGTGCGCATGGAAGATGTGTGTGAGACGCGTGCAGATGGCGTGCGCGGGGGGGGGTTCAAGTGCTTTTTCCTCTGCGCGCGACAGGGCAATTAAAATCTGTGAGAGAGCGGCGCGTTGCGGCACTCCGGTGGGCCGGACGGCCAGGTGTGGTCTCCGGAGAGCAGGGCACCACTGTGTGTGTGTGTGTGTGTGTGTGTGTGTGTGTGTGTGTGTGTGTGTGTGTTGCAGGAGGGAGATTCACTTCCTGTCTCCCATGTGGTGGGGGGGGGAGGGTAGGAGGGGGATGGGGAGGGTGGAGGTGACCTCGCTCAAGTCTCTCCCCGTCACTTCCACGTCCTCTCTCCCATATTCCCATTTCTCGCTCTCTCCCTCTCTTTCCATGAATTTGTTTCTTTCTTTCTCTTTCTCTCAATCTATTACTCTCCCTCATATCTCCTTCTCGTTTATATCTCCCTCTCACTCTCGATCTGTCTCTCATATCTCCTCTCTTTTGTCATATCCCTCTTCTCTCTCTCCCCCTCTCTCTCTTGCGGTAGTAGTGAGCTGGTTTAGTCCAGTTTCTGCGGTGATGGGTTCAGCCTGGCGCCTGTGGTGGGTGCATGGGGGAGAGAAGAAAGGGAGAGGGGGGGGAGGGATACAGAAAAAGCTAGAGCTAGGTAATGAAGACGGGGAGCGCGGGAGAGAGAGAGAGAGAGGACATCCCTTTGCCTCCACCGCCGCAACAATTTACATGAGAGCCAAGCCCCCCGTGGTGTGATTGGCCCAGAGATGCTTCAGCCTCCATTGTCTCCGCCCCCCCCTTCTACGCTATGGGCTGGCCGATAAGCACGAGCACGTCATGCACCGGGATGCACCTACGTGTGTGTGTGTGTGTGTGTGTGTGTGTGTGTGTGTGTGTGTGTGTGTGTGTGTGTGTGTGTGTGTGTGTGTGTGTGTGTGTGTGTGTGTGTGTGTGTGTGTGTGTGTGTGTGTGTGTGTGATTGGTTAAAGTCGGAGTTTGAGAATGCAGAGGGATGGAGCGTAAACTGATTCAGCGGAAGGGCTGAAGCTCAGTGGAGCCATCGGTAGTGCTGCGCTGCCCTCTGGTGTTGATGTTGAGATTGGATGTTTGGAAAAAAAATACTTGAAAGTGGTCATGCTATGTGAAGCCCCAGGTGGCTTCACAGCCTACCTACAGCTCTGGATCTCCACTGGCTCTGGACCAGTGGAGCAACTGACCTGAACGCTTGTAAACATCTCACATGGCCCCAGACCTCGAAATGTATGAGTTCCCCTCAGGTGGGCTTCTCATTTATTCTTTGCGGGTGTGGCTGTGGCTGTGTATTGTGCGCACAACAGCCACACCCAACGCAAACGCGTTTTTTATTTTTTATTTTACAAAAAACAAAATCAGCCTCTGCCAAACACGTGTTGGTGGATGCTTCAAAGTCCTACCAGGTGTGTGTGTGTGTGTGGACGTTTTCTGTTGTAGCAGAGAGCCTCCCTCGCCCTCTGGCTCTCGCTGCCTCTCAGCACACACATTACATACCTCTCGTCTCGTTTCCTGGCTTGTAAAACATGAACCGTGTCTGTCTCTTCCTCGCTCTCATTTCATTTCACAGTGGGGAGCCCTCCTGGCTGCACACATTGAAGCCTCGGCTTCCTCTCCGTCTCTCCTCCTTGCAGCACCACCGTGGTGCTGAGTCTCCCCTGACTTCACCCACCCCTTCAGATCTCTCTGCCCTTTCTTGTCCTCTTCTTAGTTCCCCTTCGAAACAACCCTCGCTGGTTTGTTCCCTCAGTCCCGTCCGCCCCCCCCCAGAGTGATGCAGTGCAGAAGACCGAAGCGTCTCGACTCTTTCTTTCTAATCCCCTATTATGTGCAGTGTTTCTCCGTGAGGAAAATAACAGTTTGTTGAAAAGCTTTGGTTTTGGAATGGCAGCTTAATGGGGATGTCTCAGGCTGCGGTACCAACTATATGGTAGAATCTCTTTTGAGCGAAAGGAAACATGGGAAAAGAATCTGAAAAGGCGTTGTCAAGACAAAGTCCTCAGTGTCTGTGAGATTCATTGACCTGAAATGATCCGTATAGGAACGAGCAGTCATTTATAGCCAAGGAATTACAGTTTGGAAAACAAACTTCAACTGAGCCATACACAATGTGTAGTTAACATGCGTGTCTCACTCTGTCTGTCTCTCTCTCTCTCTGTCTGTCTGTCTCCCCAGGTGTCCATAGGTAAGCTGTACGAGACTCAGAGGAACATCGTAGAGGGCATGGGTCCCCGCTGAAGCTCCTCATGACGGAGGACGCAGGGGGTTGGAAGATGGACTCGCAGGGAGGAGCGATCGGGAGCCAGTTCCACTGAGGACCAACAGGAAGTGACATCACCCAGCTGCATCGCTGACCTTTACCTCCGCCGCGTCCCTGCCATCCTTCTTCACCGACCTGAGCGCTGTCCCGCGCTGCCAAACACGGAGGGGAGGGACATCATCTGATGGGCGGGGGTTAGGAACCGCCATGGACTTCTTTTCTGTTTATATATAAACCTACATTTATTTTTTTTATCAGGATTTTGGTGATGGTGCACCTAGTTCACAGCTGGAAGCGCAACTATTCTTCTAAAAAGAAGACAAAAAATTCTTGATACACAATTCTGTTGCAGTTGCTAATAATACCAAAGCTGCTTACGTCAAACAGTGTCGTGGGTCACTTTTGTCAAAAGTGGTTTATAATTGTGACCGATCTGCACGTAGCCATGGGTAAGCTGTTAGTTGATAAAATGAGCTTTAGATTTCATTTGAGGGATAGCCAATAAAAGTGTATTTAAATGCAGGCATGTCGAACTGTGTTCGCTGGGTATCTAACATTGGGTGGAGTTGTAATTAATGTTGAAATGTCAAGCGCACACAACTTTGGGATTAATTTATTTGCCGCTGAAAGAAGTCAACGAGTCTGGTTGTGACGCCGGAGACGCACAAAAAACCTATACGTTTGTGGCAAATAGACACAATCGACGGCGCACAGATCAAATAACATCTGTATTCACCACAGAAGTAACCCGATAACGGGGGGGGGTGTGTGGGGGTGTGTGTGGGGGTGTGTGTGGGGGGGTGTGTGGGGGTGTATGGCCGGTGGAGCTCATACTGGGTGGTGGAACTCAAGGTCTTTACTGGTCCCCTCAGTGGAACCCTGAAACCCCCTCTCCTATCTGTCAATCTGCATGGTGGTCGAAGTCTTAACTCTGTGCTTGTGTTTTCGTCGCTCCTGTTGTGCTTCAGATGCGCTTTAAATAAACTGAGGAATACTTACACGTGTAAGAAACTTTCATTTATGATGTCTTCATGGTTTAACAAGTGTTTGTATGCACTGAGAATCTTGAACATTGAATGTGTATACCTGGGCTGCACGACCAGGAAGAAGCCAAATCTTTTCGGCCAACCATAGTCCTGCAGGTGTATATTAGTGGCAGTATGCTGTTTTACAGCGGTTTAAGACTAATGCTATGAATCGACAACTCTGATATCGTCCTAAGAAAAGATTGTCATAGTGAAGTGTAGAGTGTGTTAATAAGGTTATTAATCCCGGAGGGGGAAAGTAAATTAGTTAACGAAGGCGGGATATACCTTTTGGACAGTTGATGGTGACCCCATTTGTCATCGCCACAGGTGTAATGATGGCCTGGAAGTACAGGTGATTAAATGCGTCAGTTCTCGTCAGGTGGTGTTGGACCACGCTAGCAGTGGTCCACTACAGCCCGCTACCCTGTCTGTCTCCATCCCCTGTCCATTAACACACCAAGAGCTGATGCAGAGCACTCACACACAAATCGGAGGTCATCTGAACATTTTGATTTATTGATGTGGTACAGCTGTTCTCCGTTAACCATTAAGCATCCCTCCCCAGTCTCCCACCCATGGTTGTAATCCAGAACGTTCCAGCAGAGCTAAAGGTCAGACTGACTTACAAATCATCGCTTCACTGCATGCTGCACTTTGGAACCGTTTGGACCAAGTCATATTTTAGCTTTATTTTATGTTGTCATCAGACTGGGAACTGGTCTCCATCACACAAGGGAGAAATCTCTACGATATGATACCATACCTTAAATCATATATATATTGGTTATTATTAGGTTGAGGTAAGGCTAAGGGTGCGCTGGGTGAATAAACCCCATTAGGTTCCTATCTGCTAAAAAAATAAATGTCTGTTGGTTTAGTGTCCTGACATAATTGCAACACCAGACCCCATGAGCAGACGTGATGGACACCATGATGAATCAAGGCTTTGTTGGATGGGCTGAAGCGCAACACACACACACACACACACACACACACACACACACACACACACACACACACACACACACACACACACACACACACACACACACACACACACACACACACACACACACACACACTCTCACACTCAAACTCACCAACACATACATAGGCATGCAAACTCACACTCACATATATCGGCATACACACACACAAATTCATATGCCCACATACACACACATGATAATGCACACTCACACATAAACGCATACATACAAGCATACGCATAAACACATGCACACAGAATTGCTTAAACTCAGATTGTTGAATTTCTAGTGCATGATATTGGTGTCTGGACAACATTGAGATGCATTTTACATAAATGGCTCAGGCTTAGAAAGTCTTTGTAGAGAGAATATGTATGTAAATCACATTTTTATGTATAACAAAAAATGTGGATTTGCCTTGCTTAATGATAAATTGCCATTGGGGCAGTTCAACTTGAAATGTTGAAGTGACGTGGGCGCATAGCAAGACAAGGAAAGAATGCCTCAACAACAAAGAAAATATACGTTTGCTGTGACCCTGCAACGTGTACAACGTGTGGCCGCGTATTTCTAAAGTTTTCCGAAACTTTCTCCCATGGTGTGAGTCTGCGTGTGTGAGCATAGGCATGTGTGTTGACAGGAGCACGTTTGTTGCCAAATCAAACAGATTGGCTTTGTCCACAGAAACATATTGAAGTGCCCTGGACTTTGTTCTTCATATAACCGCTGACAGACAGACACCCAGGCAGAAAGACGGGCGCAGGCCTACCTACAACGTCCATGGCCAGAGAATGCTAAATGTGCTACATACACAAGTTCAGGTAGACAGATAGACTGACCGGGAGATGACTGCAGTCAGCTACTGGACAATATGACCATATTTGTGATGGAAAATAGATTTTATTGACATAACCGATGAAATGCCTGCAAACAGGGATGTTCTGTCACATCATCCAATAGCTAATTTGTCATTCAACTGCATTGTCCACAATCAATCCCAGAGTAGAGTAGAGTCCTCCGCGTCAGATCGTGGAGGGGGCTGGCCAGTGTTGTGAAAGCCGGGATGAACCACTGGAAGTACCCGACGAGACCCAGGATCGACTTCACCTGCTTCTTGGTGCCTGGCCTGGGCCAGTTCCGGATGGCCTGCACTTTTTCGTCCTGGGGTCTGACGCTGCCGACTCGATATCCCAGATAGGAGGCCTCCTTCAGGCCCAGGCGGCACTTTCTGGGGTTGGCTGTGAGGCCGGCGGTTCGAAGCGCTCCCAGGATGGCTCGGAGGTGGTGTAGGTGTATGGCCCAGGTGCTGCTGTGTATCACAATGTCATCTATGTAGGCGGCAGCGTATTCCCTGTGGGCCCGTAGGACCCTGTCCATCCTCCGCTGGAAGGTCGCGGGAGCGCCATGCACCCCGAACGGGAGGACGGTGTATATGCGTAGCCCGTCTAGTGTGGCAAACGCCGTCTTCTCCCGGGACCGCTTGGTGAGGGGGACCTGCCAGTATCCCTTTGTGAGGTCTAGGGTGGATATTAACCGGGCCAGGCCCAGTCGCTCTGCTCATCATCTACCCGGGGCATGGGGTAGGCATCGAAGGCAGACAATTCGTTCAGTTTACGAAAGTCATTGCAGAACCGGTGGGTCCCGTCTGGTTGGGGAACCAGAACTACGGGGCTGGACCAGGCGCTATGGGACTCCTCTATGGTCTCCATATGCAGCATGCTGGCGACCTATGTCCCGATGACGGCGCGCCGGGCTTCCGGGATGCGGTAGGGTCGGAGGCAGACTCTGACTCCCGGGTCTGTCCTGATGTCGTGGCTGACGGTTGTGGTCCTGCCGGGTCGCTCAGAGAAAACGTCCAGATGTTGGAGCACCATCCCCCACATGTCCTGGGTCTGGCTCGGGCTCAGCAGCTCCCCCACTGGGACTTCGGGAGGGGGGTAGTCGAGTGGCCGGCGTCAGGAGTGTTGGATCCCGCGGAGCGGTCGATGGTTGCCACCGCATCAGCAGATTCATGTGATATAGCTGGGTGGGCTTGCGTCTCCCCGGTTGGCGTAGCCACAGTACAAGGTTTGTACTGTGATGCGGTCCGTGGGGTATGTCTCCGTTTGTCCTTGGATGTCACCCACCTCCACATAATGTCCGGGCCTTCTGTCGGCTAAGTCTGGCCGGATCAAGGTGACCACTCTCCCTGAGTCGAGGAGGGCGTGCTCACACAGGGTTGCAGTGCAACCATTTATTTCGTCCCGCTCAAGAAAAACGGAAAAGGGAATATAACTTAGGTTCTTCCACAATGGGGAATAAGGGTGCGGGGGGCCGCCTGGTAAGGCCCGTTCTCGGGGTCGGCGGGGAATCCGCTCCCGACGCCTCCGGCTCACTCCCGTAGGGAAACGTTTGTGGTTAGTCTCACAGCGGGCGTTCGTTTGCCACAACGTCTTTCTCCGACCCGTCCCTCGTGCCCAGCCCTTAAGGTTCCTCTCCGCGTCCGTCCCCCCGGTGTCCCCAATGCCTGTGATTGCCCATGTCCGCTTGATGAGCGATCCAGCGCAGCCGCGCTGAACGGTAGGTATCTTCGGTTGACTACCTGCCTGCGGAGAGGGTGCTGTTCAGGGTGCTGATGTGGCTTGCCCATGGCCGACGGCGTGGGGTTGCCACAACGTACACCTCTTCACACATTTGTTGTTCTTGTTCCACGCATTCCTAACTTTGTTTTACTTCTTGATACCCCCTGGCTCTACTTTGCTGTTCTTGTTCACACTTACTGTATGTTTGCTTTGTTGTTCTTAGTCATATTTGTTCCCACTTGTTTTTGGTTCCACAAACCTCAACCTGATATATGTGATATATGTGCTATATCACACGCTGCATCCTCCTTTGCAGCGTGTGCCGATGTTAGGCAGTGGAATCTGTATTTGCTGGAGGGTTTTATACTCAGTTGTCCATTTTATTTTTATTGCTTTTTTAATTGTCTCCTTTCCTCACCGTATTCCTCTCTTGTTAACACATATATATAACAGTATATATATACACAATATTCATCCCTGCTCCTTCACTTTGTTGTTGTTTTTACAGTTGGATACACACACACACACACACACACACACACACACACACACACACACACACACACACACACACACACACACACACACACACACACACACACACACACACACACACACACACACACACACAAATTCTTGTTGTCTCACTCAATGTTTAATTAAAAAAACACTTTCATTCATCCAAGCATAATGATTTGTTAATAGTTATTCTTTAATAAATTTGATACTTTGTGTGTGGCTTAGTCTTAAAAGTACAATGGTTGTGTGGTCAGCTCCTGCCTCATCAGAAGAAGTTAGAACTAAATGCTAATGAACTGTTGCTACTCTGCTTTCTCAATCGCTCTCTGGCCACGGGTAAGTGAATCGGAATTACAAGCAAAATCAAGGAAATCCAGTAGTCCAAAGAACATCTTGAATCGTCTTTGATTTCAGAACAGATGTATTAAGGTAAAAGTTAAGGTTAAGCCACTAAAGTCAGTAGCCTAGTGCTACCCGTACCATGCTAACACGAACGTGAAGTTTTCCCTCAAACTTAAAAACGTATATAGCTTTCAGTTGTCACCCTTCCACTCCAAATGTAAAACTGACATTTACAAATATGCAACAATAGTCAGAAAAGTACTTGGGTGTGTGTTTTTTTAATTTATATTAACGATTCAATATTGCAATCGCTGCTGTCAGTCCCATATGCAGGCTTACATGAACCACATGATCAGCTCGCCGGCGAGATCAGCCAGTGTCGCAACTCTTCTCTCTATGGCTCTGGGTCGGTCTATTTCATACTGTGCAGAAACCTTTGGTATGGGAGGGGAGCCAGACTTTATCAGAGCAAATTAAACATGAGCTCGCGAGATTGTTTTTTAGTGCTTGAGGATCTCAATTGTTCTGAGATATTGGGTAGACTGCCCTTTAGATGAATTGTTTTAGTTGAATCCAGCTTGCTCCATACAACTTGCCTGTAAACACACAAGCATCTGTGTTCCTAATATTATTATTGTTTTAGAAGAATGGTTTTAAAAATGTATCTCTAAACAGGTACCATGATTCAGAACTGGTGCAAAGCATCAGATCAGCTTAATAGGTTAAGGGTTGTCCTTACTGGCCAATAATACAGCCATCACAGCCAGTCCCAAGCTAAACCAATCATATCTGTGCAAAGGTCACATGGTCCATCTGAGATACGAGCTATGGATCATATCCTGATCATCCCAATTCAATAAGCACAGCCGTTTTCAATACAATGGACCCTTGTGACGATAAGACATACAGTCTAATCATTTTATAAGAACAATTTATTTGAATCGGTCATAACATGAACATGAAATTATAAATAATTGATAACAGGCATATGCGGGTCGATCGATGAGGTGTATGGACCGAGGTGGGGCCCCTGGTGTGTTTGCTCAGCTCAGTCCGTACAGAACTCATTAACCAGAAGCTTCGTGCAAGGACGGGAAATAGGGGATAGGGGATAGTGGGCCACCAGTAAGGCACTGGTCACTCTCCATCAGATTCATGGTACATCCATTCCTAGGTACTTTTTTGGGCATGCTTGTGTGAGCATCCCAAGCATGTAATAGCATAGCTTCATCCTGTCTTGTCTTCTTCAAAAAATAAATCCATTGAACCACATTTATGTCAGTCCCGCTATCTTCACATGGGGTAGTGACTTTCAATTCAGGCGAATATTGGCAGCAATGAATAGTTTTAATAAAATACAACTTTTGGAAGCCAACGGTAACATGACATCCTAGTTGGAAGTCAGAACATGCGTGACCCCTGCAACACGTTTTAGAACACGGGGCCACTGACTGCAAAAAAAGGTCGAAAAATTAGGGAAATTATTACAACGACGGAACGAAGCGCCACCATAATGGAGCACCATGACGCGCAGGGTCCCCCACGCTTCAGGTTGCGTGGAAGGCCGCGCTGACGTAAGGCACCGCGCAGCTGGGGGAAAAGCGGTACTTGAGAGTGTAGTTCTTCCCTTCGTTGTTGTCCCAAAAAACACCCTCGTCACACTGTAGGTATACGGCGAAACTGACTGAGGAACTGGGGTCTAGGAAGGGCGGTGTGTACATGGTGAAGGTAAAACGCTCCCCGACCAAAGCTGGCCTCTGTGGATCCCTGGCAAGGGCCTGGGCCTGCGCGTCCACGTGGGAGAGCCAGTCGTTGAACGTGTATCTCACACCGACCTGCTGGTTGGGAAACGTGGCGCCCACTCGTATCTGCCCCCGCACGTCGAACTGGGTGATGGTTATCTTCTCGAGACAGACCCGCTGGTCTCTCACCCTGGTCTCGAACCCGCTCGACTCCGCCGGTTGCGGGAAGCACCGGACCAGGCGGTCCATGGTGAGGGCCGACTGGAACAGTTCGCCGACCCCCAGGAGGTCCTGCTGGTGCTGCGGGTAGCTGTTCAACCTCGAGATCACTTTGGTGGGGACTTTGGGGTCTTCGAGCGTGTTAAAGTGCTTGACGCTGGCCAGGTTCAGACCGATGGAGTCGGCGAACTTGACCCGCTTCCTCCCCTCGCCGTTCGCGGGGACGTCGTCCTCGAAGAAGCTGGCGGGTAAAGACTTGGCTCTTCTTCGGTCATTCATGCGCTTCTCCAGCTGATACGAGTCCAGGTCGTCTTCCCACTCTTCGCCGTCTTCTGCCTCTTCTCTCCACCCTCCTCCCGCCATGTCACCTCCCCATCCCCGTCCCCCCCTGCAGCCTTCATGGAAGAGCTCGGTCCCGGGACAACCGGCGGCGGCTGGAGAAGTGCGTCTTCGCTGGACATCGGTGCGGTGCTGGTGCCGCGCACCCCTTGTCTGTTCGAACTTCCAACCCGGTCACAAGTCCGCGTGGTGCGGGCTGGTGGGTTACTGTTGAGCTGACAGGTTGACAACTTTAAAAAGACACGCCCCCCCTCCCTCCCCTCTTAATGTGTTGTGATCTTTAACGGCAGCAGTTGGGATTGGAAGGCATTGGGGTTATATGTCTAGTAAAGTTTATACGAACACGGCGCGTAATGTTGTTACAATGACGTCACAGCGACGTCACCCGGTTACATAAACACAGACTCACCTATGTCAATAGGTGCCTCTCCGAAGTGAAACAGTCAAGAATACTGTGGCGACTCCTACGGGGTCGCGCAAGGGATTCTGAGGGGTTCTACTGTCATAGGGGTTTGGACGGGACCTTTGCGGGCCCCCCTGGGTTACTTTGTGGTTATTTGTTGTGGGGGGGGGGGGGGGGGGGGGAGTTAATTGTGTGTAGTTCCATTGTTGTGTGATATGTAGTGTGATCGCGACCATTTGTGAGTGTTGTTGTGTGTGTTGGTTAGGTGGGCCGTGTTTCTGTCACGTTCGGTGTGTGTTCAATAAAGGCAACTCTCGCAGTCGTGCGGAGTAAGGGGCACGAGAGTTGGGCTCCCGTCTCGTCCTTCCCGTGCTGCTCGCCATAATACATTCATTCCACCTTTTTCCACTTGTAGACTCCATTGGTGAATTTTTTTTTTTGTTATTGTTTCTCTGTAAACAAGTAGGACTACGGCCTACGAAGAGTAAGCCTGCCGAGAATTTGAAGCCAGGGACATCTATGACGTCAGTGCGCCAGTGCTCTGATTAGGTAGACCGTCATCATCGTTCAATAGGCAACCGGACGAGTATGTTGTAAGTCTATTTGTATGCCTCTCTGTTTATTGACATATCGTTATGTTTAACACAAAACAATATGCTGCTGGCGCACATCTTTAATGGCAGCCAAAGATCCCCAAAATCAAAGAATGACCATAACAAGCTGTGAATTATTTTTTGGCCCTTTCTCGTAAAATAAATCATCACTTGCCGAATATTGAAGAAGTCCAACACATATCGGCTGTAGCCTTATTTCAATGCAACCTCATCTTGTGGAACATGTTCACTTGTACTTTTACCACCACTAGATGGCAGTGCTAGTCTATAATTTTAATCTGTATTTTATGCTGACTACATATTCAACAAATCTCCGTCCTGTTGCTCCTTGGGGTATTGAAACAAAGGTTTTTGGGTTGTTTTTAGTAGTAGATGACAAGTCATGCCTATTTTTCCTACATAAGGAAACATTAATTTAGCTATACAGAGGTAACCGTATAATTTAGCCGAATTCAGCAATGTAAATGATCAGTATTAGCTAAACTAATAGTGCATGGCACATCATCTGTCTGGTTGTATACAGTAATAATCACACGTAAACTTGCTTTGTTGAAGATTGCATATTTTTATAGTGTCAAAAAACACATACATATTGGTAGAAAATTATAGATTCATTGCATTGCTTGAGAATCTTGAATTAAAAAAGGACATTCATATTTAAGTCATGGAATGATAATAAATGGGTAAAAGTTTTACAACGTGAAAATACAGTGGTTTCTACATGATTACGCTTGGAAATTCTTCCTACAATTCTGCTAAATTAGCCAAATAGCATAATAGAGTAATGTTAAAGATCAGATAGCACATTCAAATATAGAGTTACCCTAGAATAGGAACATCTTCATCATCTTGTACATTGCATCTTCCCGCCGCAAAATCCCATGAACAACAACTTCATCCAACCTCTAGAAACTCTATTTCTACGCTCTAAAAATGTCCTCATGAAATCACATAGCCGGCAATGAATATCATTACTTCTCTTGCATGGCGGCGCTGTGTTCAATAAAGGCCATGGCCCCTTCTTCAGATAGGGGCCATCTTGGTTCTCAGCGCTTTCTGGGTGTGGGGGGGGGACTGGGATGGACGGACTGTGGGATGTCCCCGTTCAGTTGGGTGGTCGGGGCGTACGTGAGGTCACTGCTTCTCTGCGGTACACATGCGGTACAGCAGGGTGGCAGCCGCCGCCGCCAGGGTGGGGATCAACCAGTTAGTCCAGGAACTGGGGAACAGACACCAGTAACAGCTAGTGAGATACAAAGCTACTGATACGCCCTGTTTATTCTTTGTCATAATCAATCAATTATCAAGTCACTATTGATTGGATGGATTCTTGTGGCCGGCAGGGATGTAGACACAACCTAGAAAGCATTTAATGATCCGGAAGCGGCAGCGTCTGTACGTTGGCGTGAAGCCGGGGCTATGGCAGCCTGTTGGTGAAGCCCTGACGGAAGCATTTAGCACGCAGTTCATGTATCGGCCTTTAGGGGTCCCGCGATGCAAAAAAAAAACGGCACCGTTCTAAGTCAATTAGAACAAATGTGATTTGAGTCTCATAATATCGAGCAAATAGTTGTTTCTGTGATCGGTTAGGATGTTGGTTAGTTCATCTACATTTTACGTATTTGGAGAGCTCCCTTTTGACCGTTTTATAAGTTGTTCATAGTTGAATATGCATGAGGTTGGGCCACAGACTACATTCAATTCCTGCCCTCAATGTGGCCAAATATGGATGGTTACTGCTGCTGGTTGCCAAAGACCTGGCGGTCTCCGAAACGTGACATCTGCGGCTACACAATGGCGTTAGCAAACCCATTGGTGATACCAGAGACGCTATGTCCGTATTTTGTACAGTGGGTATGTTCGTTTTGTGGGTGTACATGTACCTCTGTTGCACGTCGGATACGGTCAGATATGGGTCCTGCAGCAGAGCAGAAAATAAACATTACAGAAATACAACCAAAGACAACAAACCAAAAGATACAAACAAACGGTATGGACCTCATCTCTCACAGGGACACAGGCCAGGAAACATGGTTAACTCCTTAAGCAAGAGTATGACCGTAAACGGATTTACCATAACCCTCCAGCTAAGTGCATGACAATAATAATACTTATTATAACATCATAAAGACCCCCAGAACCAAACATCCAGTCTCATTCCACTCCGACGTTAACTATGGAGCCCTTCCTCACTGCAGACGGAGCCGTTAGCCGTTAGCGCCTTGCGGAGCTCTAGCGATTTGCGCCAAGGTGTTCAGCATCCTCAGACAGCAGCCTCGCAGGGTTAGTCGGTAGCATCATCGTATACACAGAGTGGGATCACCATATATGTTTAAGTGGAAAGACTTAATTTTCCATTTTTAAAATTGCAGTTAAAATGTTTTCTCGTAAAAATACGCACGGAAATTACAGCACCCATTGCAAACCCTTGAGTAGGAATGCAGAAGGAGAGATCCCTCCTCCCAGGGATCTCTCCTTCTTCTTTGATAATAATAAATGTGATTATTGCCCTTCTTAGGGGTGTCATAATTAAATGACCTGCAACCCCCTTTTGAGACAGTAACTGTGATTAAGGGCTATACAAAATACAACTGATTTGACCCGCAATCATTCTTCCTCCCATACAGAATTCAGCGAGGGAAACCCCGTTGTCTGTTGCCCTCGGTCTCTACTTACTGGACACTAGGAGTCCACGTCTTAAACAGGACGGATTGGATCCATTTGGCCAGTTTCAGGGCCATGATAGAGGTGCTCCTAGAGAGCACAAGGGGTGATGGCGAGACAAATAGAAATCCATTTCACTTACCTCTGGTTTAACGATCTTTGCTCTGTCCTCCTGCATAGAGAGACAGAGACGGAGAGAGACAAAAGACGGAGACAGATGGAGCGGTAGATAGAAATGGGAGAGGGAGAAGGGAGAGGGAGAGAGAGAGAGAGAAAGAGAGTGTGTGAGAGAGATTAGTGCTAATCAGGATTTTATGGTGTTTTACCACCGGGTGCCATAGATTTAAAATGTGTAGGAAGTCAAAAAATCGAATCTGCCTTTTCAATATTCTGCCATATGGCCATGATTCACTGAAGTTGTGCACAGACTCGTGCCTAGAACGCAGGGAAAACTCAACAACCTGTCAATTGACCCTTTTAAACTGGCATTCAGGCCTTACATGATCAATTCTCTAGTATCTATTGAAAAGTTTATTATATCAACTAATAAAATATAAAACAGGGATTGGCCACAGTCTGTTTTCAATCGCAAGAACCTCGGAATGCCTTTATTATTTGAGAGAACTTAGATGGATAGTAATTCCCTACCATAATAAAAACTGAGTTTTGTCTTGCCTTCCTGGAAATGCATGCATTGAATTAAGCATGCATGCTCCTCCTTACTGCAGGCAGGCACCCTTTCTATCCGTCTGGAAGTTCATCAGGTCTGTCTACAGGTCGTTCTCCTTGTCCACTGTCTCTCCTCAGGTCTGATGATTGCTGACGGGTGTCTCATCTATATTGTGTGCAAGGTTAATATTAACAACACCCTGCATGATATTGTGTCTAAGGTTAAGATTAACAACACCCTTTATGATGTTCTGCTGATGATGATCTCTAATCTTGAGCTACAGAACCCCCTCCTACTTCGGTGTGCAAACCTCTCTCTACCTAGCTATTTCCAGTCGTCTGTATTAAGTTATGTAGCACATGCTTTATCCATCAGTCTGGGATTTTAGATCCATAACACATACCAATAAACCTACATTGCACAATGCAAGTTTGCCCGTTAGCAGCCTCAAGTGGCTTGAGTTGTAGCAACAGTTAAAGCTACATTATATCATTTTCTAACAGAATTAAATGATTGATAGAGAAAGAATATCTTTATGCATTAACTTGTTGTTTGCGTTCTTCTCTTGGGAAATGTTTAGATTCAGATGATGAAGTAGAAAAGTAAGGTGTAAGTATTACACCGGGGTTAGACATCTTGGTCCAGGACCCCTGCAGCTAGGCTTCAGACACAGGGTTAAACCCAGTGCATTTCACCCTCACAACACGCAAGCCTCCGTACACGATGTGGCAGACACTGACATAATTGACCACAGTGTGTGTTATACGGGTAAGCGCCATTTAAGAGTCGGAGTGTAAAAGAGATTAAACACATGTTTTGAGTGGCTCTGAAAAGTGTCTCCTGGTTAATATCCCGTTACTACATACTATTATTCTCCTCTGGCGATCGAGGTCACCAACTTCCGCCAACTCACCGGGTGCAGCTCTCCAATCATCATGTCGGCCGCCATTTCCCTGGCGTCGGTCGAGTGGCCAACGTCCTCGAAGCTCTCGGTGGCGTCCCCGCCCGCCTGCTCCCTCAGAACCTCCTCGCCCCCAGGGTGCTGTAGTGGCGACACGACGGACATGCAGAAACACCATTGTTTTGTCGTCCTGTTGTTTCTCAGGCCCAAAGGGTAATACCACCGCGTTCATCCTTAATGCAGTGGTCAAGGGCAATTTAGGTGTGTGTTGGACGCATGCAAGAAGAGTTTAACTTGACTGTGGTACCGTGTAGCTCAAAGGAACCAGAGCACCATGGTCATGGTATTACCCCCATTCACCAACAGTAATAAAAGTTTGAATCTCTGATTCTTGCGTGTTAGAATGTATTATTAAGTTATTCTTAAATGAGTTGGTGCCACCCTATTCCTTCCTACAAGACGGTTTGAGGAACCCTATTTACAGAATGCATGGTGGCTAACAACATATACTTTTTAAAATTAGTAATTGAAATTATAATAATAATTATTATTATTATTATTATTATTATTATTATTATTATTAATTATTATTATTTGGGACTAAATCGTTTTGAAGGGATATCAAGGATTATATTATGGGAGTGCACATGACACACAGAGAATTCCTACAAGGTATTGGCTACACTTAAGCCTAAGGGTGGTGCTATGGGGTTTTATGAATGTGTGCTAGAGTTGATTGTACCCAGCAACTATTGTATTTCAAACAGGTTCAAACGCGCATGGCTAACGGCTACTTACAGTATTTGCTATTACTATCATTAGTTAAAACCATTCATTCATCCGCTAAGTAAAAAAATAGCAGTGTCAACAATGTACTTTTGTCTAAACCTACTAAACGACAACTTTTGCCCACTGGATATGTGTTCAGTTCTATTGGTTATGTGGGCTACTGGGTACACACGTTAAAGAACCCGGTCCATTGTTCTGTAAAGCAAACAATGAATAAAAAATCGTACACTATGTAACACGATATCTTCACATCAAAATAGTGGCCTTCATGTGTGACTTTCCTAAATGACAGTATTGAATCATCTGAATTCACCTATTGGCATGAACAAAACGCCAATGTATCGATCAGATCGAACTGTATTAGACTCACTTTATGGTCTATAACGTGACAGCGGATAGACATTCAAACACCCTACGATGTTATTGGGTTTCTCTCTTTTATATTACGGTAAAAAAAAAAACGCAGACTGGACGTACAAGATATAAGCGAGAAGATATAAACAATATCTGTTCCTGTGTCTAGGATCTCACCTCCTCCAGAAACTTGGTGACATCGTACACACTATTGTTGATGATAATCCATGTTGATTTGAAGGTATTCTGCGCCTCGATCTCTGACAGTCGGTAGTATTTGACAGCCCCTTGCTCGTTTTCCGCCTTTCCCCCCATTTTTAAGTCACAACCGCAATCGAAACGTATCTATAAGTCTTTCTAGTTATACAACCGTAGAGATACTTAGGAAGGGTGACTTTGCACATTCGCGACGCGACATTTAACCCAGTTCAGAGCAGATAGCCGAAGGTTGGTGTGTTTGTGGAGTTACGAACCGCTCCGGCGACGCCATTTGCTGCTGGATCAGTGGGCGTGCTGCTTCCTGGACCCCTGATTGGTGCGCTACTCGGTCAGTTATGCATGGCCTTGGTGGGGACAAGGGGCAAAGGTTCACAGACGGGAGGAGTGCGCTTCATACAAGTAAGAACTTGGCAAGTCCGGACTTCGAGTACACACTTCCGAGGACGGGAGTGCGCGCCTGCAACTGGAACAGCAGCGGACTTGATGAAGTCACCGCCTCAGCTCGTCTGTTAACTGTGCTACGGCCTCATGAAGGCATATATAACTACTGAGCAATATAAGCAAATTATATAAAACAAACACCAGCCCTCTTTAGTTTTAAAATAGTATGTTCATATTTTGAATGAATATAAAGGAAAAGTTATGCGTATTCACACGGCAACCCAGCTGTACCCTAGCCTACATATAAACAATCAGAGGCTTGAAAAAGATTGTATGAGATTGCTGTTTCTCCATTTTCCTATATAGCCTATTATTATATTATTGGAGGGTAGTAGGCTATTGATATAAGAATAACGAACGAGCGAGAATAGAATAGAAACACACACACGCGCACACGCGCGCGCGGACACACACGCACACCCACACAAGCAAACGATCAGACGGATCCGACCGGGATTTCCGTTGCCGTTGCGATGGGTTTCCTCCATCAACGACTTATACAATATAAACAAATTAAATAATTTAAAAAAAAACTCTTTCACAACTTTAAAAAAAATAGTATGTAAATATGTTGAATAGGCCTCCATCTTTGTTATACTTTTAAAATGTTCCTATAGTCTATTTAATAGCTTACATACTGATATTTTAAAACAGGAATGCGAAATGCATCCTGGGATATTAAACATTTTTGGCGGGAGAAACTCGGCGGCAGTTGTCGCCTCTTGCCGACGTCACTGTACTTTTCTGCCATTCTTTTCACATTTAACGTTGCATCACGAAATATCAGGCGCTCTCAACGTTACCAAACGACTTCACAAACAACTCCCTCTGAAGACGAAATAAGGTGATGCATCTTGTACACTATCTACTATTTTCAATGGTCTTTTGAAGAAGCAAATTAATCAATCTATCCAGCATTAAATGCTGACGGGAGCGTGTCTATGTTCCATGTTCCGCCGCTTTTCCCAAAAGGGTCCTATTTCCCGCGGTCTGTTTACTGTTTTCCAACCATTACTGCCAAATTCCGGCCGAGAAACCCCACCATTGCATGTCTTTACCTTTAGTGGGAGAGGGAGAGACTTGGGAGAACCCGACGCAGTCTATCTATACG
>OLKM01000337.1:206950-234450 GCA_900291075.1 Melanogrammus aeglefinus
ACGCCAGTTTTGCCTGCTGGATCAAGTTGGGCGTGCTGCTTACTGGACCCCTGATTGGTGCGCAACGTCGCCGGTCAGATTTATGCATGGCCTTGGTGGGGACAAGGGGCAAAGGTTCACAGACGGGAGGAGTGCGCTTCATACCAACCAAGTATGAAGCACTTGGCAAGTCCGGACTTCGAGTAACAAGAACACTTCCCGAGGACGGGAGTGCGCGCCACTGCAACTGAACAGCAGCGGACTTGAACTGAAGTCCACCGCCCTCAGCTCGTCTGTAACCTCGTGGCGCTATTACGGCCTATGAAGGCATATAAGCTTACTGAGCGAATCAATGCAAATTCACTAAAACAAAAACCTCTTTAGGTTTTAAACATAGTATGTTCCATATTTTGAAATGAATATAAGGAAAATTATGCGTATAATTCACTACGGCAAACCCAGCTGTACCCTAGCCTACATATAAACAATCAGAGGGCTTGAAAAAAGATTGTATGAGGATTGCTGTTCTCTTCTCCATTTTCCTATATAGCCCTGTTGATTATAGGTTATTAAGGAAGAAGATCCTGGAACATAAAATGAATAAGAATACTGAACGAGCGAGAATAGAATAAAACACACAACACGCGCCACGCGCGCGCGCGGACACACACACGCACAACCAACACAACAACGATTCAACGGATCGACCATGTTGGGAATTCCGTGGCGTTGCGAATGGTTTTCCTCATCAACGAACTTATACAGATTAAACAAGTTTAAATATTTAAAAAAAAAACTCTTTTCACTTTAAAAAAATAATAATGGTAAATAATGTTGAAATAGCCTCCATCTTTGTTATAACTTTGAGAAATGTTCCTATATAGCCTATTAATAGCTTACATACTGATATTTTAAAACAGGAATGCAAAATGCATCCTGGGATATTAAACATTTTTGGCGGGAGAAACTCGGCGGCAGTTGTCGCCTCTTGCTGACGTCACTGTACTTTTCTGCCATTCTTTTCACATTTAACGTTGCATCACGAAATATCAGGCGCTCTCAACGTTTTAATTTACCAAACGACTTCACAAACAACTCCATCTGAAGACGAAATAAGGTGATGCATCTTGTACACTATCTACTATTTTCAATGGTCTTTTGAAGAACAAATTAATCAATCTACCAGCATTAATGCTGACGGGAGCGTGTCCCTATCATGGGCGAGCGGTCATAATAAGCTATAAATGCAGTGCGCATGGCCAAAGCCTTCAAGTAAACATAATTGAAAATATTAATCTGGCAATGTTGTTCATGATCAATACCCTTAGTTTTACTGTTTTGGTGTTAAATCCGTGCCTAATCTGTTCGTTCGCTTGGCCGAACGCTGGAAGACTGACAAGCTTGTTTTCATTCGCGCAATGCGCACTGTACACCAGACATAAGTTACAGTTGCTAGGAGCGGCCCGGTCGAGTTTACTGGAGATGAGCGTTTTGAATGGGCAAAAACAGCTGTCAGTGAAGGGCAGCTTCATCTGACACGCCCACCGCGCCATGCCCAAAACATACGTAGCAAAAACTCCACTACAACCTGCGTCATCTTAGATGAACGTTCCTCTCCATAACAAAGGACATAAGTGAATCATACTGCTAATACCAATTCGTTTTTACGTAATCAACCCGCTTATCAGCTGATCAATGTACGCCTACTCTTGCCGACCACAAACCGCTGATCATCTAACAAGCTGTTTCACTAACCATCCATTATCCTTTCTTTATTAAAAGAATATAATGCCCCACGGGAGCGGCTGGTATACGACACCCTCTCAGATCGAACCACGTAAAAAAGTCACCGCTCGCCACCTCGGTGTCTCACTGCTTCTCCTATGTTCCGCTTCTTCCAAAAAGGGCTCCTACATTGTTCCGCCGGTCTCGTTACTTTTTCCCACCATAACTCTAGCCAAATTCCGGCCGAGAAAACCACCGATGACTGTTAGTAACCTTTATGTTGGGAGAGCGGAGAGATTGGGAGAAACCCGACGCAGTTCCTATTCATCAGCGCCGGTAAATAAACACCCGTGAAGCCCCAATCCTACGAGAGCTTCGCCGCGCTACGGCAATCCGGAGCGAACAGAGCTTTTGCCGTGAAGTATTTATAGACCTTATAATTATATACTATTATAAATATAGAGCTCCGGGAGTCCGCAAACGGCAACAATCCATTTTTCCCTTCCAGCTGGGGCAAGTTTCACCCACACCGGACCCGCGCTGCACTGAGTTGGCGGGTGAAACGCTCGATTCGGCTGTTACGTTCCCTGTCACTCAGCGGGACCAGCTTTGTTGAAACGCTGATTTGGCTAGTCAATATCACAGAACGTCGCGTCAAACGTTTAAAATATTTTTAAGATTGGACAGATTGGAGGGAAACATAGGGGCTTATTCCTCAGAAAGCCGATCCTATGTGGACCCCTTTTTCCACAAAAGGGTCCTATGTTCCCGAAACAGTGGCGGGAGCAACTGATTATACCTAATTGGCCCCTACATCACCTCCCGTCCCCGGATAAACTTATTTCGGCTACAAGGGGGACATAGGACCTTTTTGGGAAAAACGGGGAACATAGGACCCGGAGAACATTGGGATGACCCCCCCTCCATTTACGAAGCATACAAGCATCTGAATGTTCTTATCATCTTCATCTTGAAAGTATTGTGGTGACATTGTTATGTATTATACTGGCACAGCATTTCTCCTACGAGATGGAATATTTACTACTTGATTTAGGATTTTTCAATAACTTACTTAATATGTCAGAGCACGCTGAACAAAATGAATCCAATAATGTACCAGCCCTATACTCTACATTGATTTTAAGATTCTATATAGCAATGAATTTTCTCATTGTGGCTCTGTCGTCGCCTGTCTAGTATGAGTAGTGCAGGCCATGGGGGAGACCCAGTCTCTGCTTCATCATTCAGTCTTCCCGATACAGAGGAAGCTGTTGTCTGGTCTCGTGTCTCTCCAGCTGAGTCCACGCAGAGACAGGCAGGACACCAGCAGATCACAATCTGCAGGTATGGAGGAGGCTTACCTGGTGTTCTGTTGCGTGTTACTATTTACTATGATGACTGCCTCACTGTGCATGATGGACCCTTTACACAAAGGGGTCCTTAACCCAAATGTGGGGTCTGCTCTTTTTACGTCCCTTGGCATTGGCAATAGACAAAACTGATAAGTAACCACACTTTGATGCATAAATGTATCTGTGTGTGTGTGTGTTGTGTGTGTGTGTGTGTGTTCGTGTGTGTGTGTGTGTGTGGTGTGTGTGTGTGTGTGTGTGTGATGTGTGTGTGGTTGTGTGTTGTGTGTGTGGTGCGTGACGGTGCGTGCGTGCGTGCGTGTGTGTGTGTTCTAGGGAATTGGTGGCTGGCGCTGTTACTTCTGACATTTTCGCATCTCCTGCTTTCAATTCCTTTACGGATATCTGGCTAATGCATGGCTGTAAGGCTGGACGCACACACACACATCACACACATACACGTACCCGCATACACACACACACACACACACAACCACACACACAACACACACACCGACACTACACACACACCACACCACACACACACACACACAACACACACACACACACTCACACACAACACACACACACACATCTACCAAGGCCAATGGTACTATCAGTCCAACTCTTATTTTTTCATCTGTATTTAATTTCCACAATTCATTGTGTAAGTATATTAGAGGCATGCTTGTTGTGACGATTGCAAGTAACTTCTCTTTCAGATACCATTTTATAAGAAAGGGATCATCCAAGCTTATGGGCACAGACACAACCTCCAGGTAAATGCACAGATAGATAGAAAGACGTTTAATGAAAGATGTTTTCCTTACCAAATACATTTGCATGTTGTTTGTGTGGGTGTGTGTGCGTGTGTGTGCGTGTGCGTGTGCGTATGTGTGGTGTGTGTGTGTGTGTGTGTGAGAGAAGCTGGGTACACCACAGCGTGTGTTGCCAGGTATTCTTCAGTGCTGTGTGTCCTACTCCCTGACCACAAGACTGGCCCCCTGCTGGAACAAGGCTGGACCTTACCTTCTCTCAGGTACACACACAAAGCACAGGCTGTCCGACCATATCTCGGTCTGTTGGGTCTGCCTTTCTGCCTGTCTGTAGGCACGGTATACACATGAGCCGTCATCATTATATTGCTCGGGGTTGTTTCATTGGTTCACTGTTTAACCCATGTTTTATCACATCAGATGTCTTAAATAAAGTATTGCCTCTGTGCTTACCAGCCTTCACCTTGTACCCACTTTACATCTGATATGGAATTGCCCTATGGCCTCTGTGTTTTGATGTGTTGGTGTGTGTTGATGTGTGTCTGGTTAACACACAAACACTCTGTTTAAACTCATATAAACCCTTATTGCAGCACACATACTGTCACACAGCGCACATAACACACACATGAAATGCAGCACTGATCAGCCAAAGACAAGAAGAACTCTCTGTTTGAACTTCCCGTGTGTGTGTGTGTGTGTGTGTGTGTGTGTGTGTGTGTGTGTGTGTGTGTGTGGTAGTGTGTGTGTGTGTGTGTGTGTGTGTGTGTGTGTGTGTGTGTGTGTGTTTGTTTGTTTAATGATAAGAGCCCTAAGAAGGCTTCTCTATCCTTGGACTTCAAGGTCAGCATAATTGAAACCTTGTCCTGTAAATCTGTGTCCACATTTAAACAAAATGGTTGGCATTTCTCTCAAATGTCCCTCATGTGTGAATACCAGATGATATTTAAACGTGATTGGCTGTGTAATGCTCTATATCGGCGTTGTCTCTATCAGACCAGTGTATTCACTCAATCTCATTTAGATAAACCTGATCTGGTGGGACTAGGCACCACCTTGCATTCCTCTCCGTTGCTGTGATTCCAGTTGAACTGGGCTGACGCATCTTAGTATTACATCCACTTCAGGACATTGTAACCAGTTAGTAGTTAGACATTCAGAAATATGAAATATTGAATTCAAAATCCAAGTCAAATGTCAAAATCATGCCAATATCGCCCTTGGAATATATATTATCTCTGATTTCTTCATTCACAAAGTAGATCAGTTAAACTACAGACCTCTTGTGTTGTAAGTGTGTTACACAACCTTGATTACCAAATGACGTTCTTGTCGTCTTTCTTGCCAGGAAAGGAGTTTCTGACTGAGAGAGGGAGGATGAACGCTGTCCGTAAGTTACAGTATGGCTAGGCCACTCATTGCATCAGCTATTATCTCCAGAGCACCGTGGAAATAATATCTTATTTCTCACCTGCTACATTCCCAGTTATATTATTCAATACTTCAACAATGAGACACAACAAATCATCTAGCCACTATAATAACTATATTATTAATAATGAATTGATTATATCACCTCCGATCTAATCAATCTGTAAGACCTAACATTTGGTTGAATCTAATCTTGAAGGATCCAATCCAATTCCTCCCATGTTTTTTTCCCAGAATAATAGATAGGTGTGTAGTTTTCATCCATCAGGGGAAGTTAAGGGTAATGAGCAGCTTTCATGAAGAAATCCTGTTCTTCTTGTGTTGCATTGTGGAAGTTTGATACAATCTGAATTCCTTTCCCTGTCATTTCAAGGCCATGGTGCAGGGTTTATTTTTTTTGAATTTGCGCAATTTGCTTGTTGGTAATAAACATTTTAACTGTTATCCATTTTTATTTAATGTTGTTGGGTATCACAAAACGGAATTTAATACGAAAAAGTAGGTATATTTGAGCGTTTTTGCGATAGCTTCCTCATTTCCCCCAGAATGCATTGCATGACGTCACGTGGGGAGACAACAGACCAAAGCCCATTGAGACCTCCTTTGAAGAGTAGAGACTATAAGTGAGAGAGTGTTCAGCAGATTAATAATCAGATACATAAGATATAACATAGATATATATATATAAGTTAGTATATGCTACACCGTGGAACCCTCCTAAGATTGCGCAATTTGATTGGTTCGCTATCTCGGGATATATGGCAATATCCCATGGTTGACCATCTCAAACTCGATATTGTTTTTCATCGCAAAATGTCAGCTGATAACAAACAATATAAACCTTTGGTCTCGGGGGCTTATGTCCCCACTTTTCACTTCGCCTTCAGCGTATAATTGTTGACTAATAGCCTAGATAGATAAATAGCCTAGTCAAGTCTTTATTAATACCAAGCTACACGTCGGAAATTCATTTAGGTGATTCGGCTCAGACAGTATAGCCTACAAGACCACACAGAACAAGGGAGACAACAAGTCTGACTGGAAAATACATCACATTAAAACTACACCCATGCGTTGATTGATAGACAGACAGACAGACAGACAGACAGACAGACAGACAGACAGACTAGATAGATAGACAGATAGATAGACAGACAGACAGACAGACAGATAGATCAGACAGACAGACAGACAGCAGACAGACAGACAGACAGACAGACAGACAGACAGACAGACAGACAGACAGATAGACTAGTACATGCCTGCGGAGCCAAGTATGCAAATTAGCCATGTGCGCCTAACACAAGAAAGACATAATGTTGCTATTCATTTCGCAAGCAAAAGCCGAACCAGACTGTATCAATCACATACTTTGGGTCCATTCTAACTGATGGTAAGAGGCTAGTCTTTAAATCTTTGCAGTGACTGAATGTTGATGATAAAACGGATTGTTTTGCATAAAATGAGTGTGTGCGACTGTACGTGTGTCCTTTTCGGCTTCGGCATACTGCATGGTTATGAAGGCCTTGTGGTTAGTTGTGGTCTTAGTGAATCAGCCTCAGATTGATGGTTGAATAATATCACACCACGATCGGTTATACTTGCAGGCACTCATTTGCAAGTGCACTGATTGCTGTCCGATAGGCTAAGTTAGCCCATAGCTAGCATTATGCCTTCTATTTCTAGATCTTCTGGCTAAGTTTACCGGTACTTACGACATAATCGCTGTCACTAGATATAGAAAACGTTGACTTTCACTCGGTGCTATTCACTGACAGTAAAAATATTCATTGACCAGTTTCAGCGTATTGTATGCACTACTGTTCATTGACTAGCTCCAGCGCTCGTTGCTGGTTGCTAAATGATAGCAACTCTCCACTCATTCTCCTCTGACCATGCATTTAATTGGCTTTGACCGCCATCAGTTCTCGGCAATTCCTCATTCGCCCTCTCACGTCTGACAGGTTCGAAATGTTACTGTTGTGGGCCCTCATACATGTTATTTGTGGTTCTTGCCACCTCTTAGACGCCATAGTTCTAGTACTAGGCTGAGGCTACCTTCCACCATGTCTCCCCAACGTGACGTCATCGCCAAAAAACGACAAAAACTGGACTTTAACAGTATTTAGAGACATTTTATAATTGATACACATATTTTGAGTGCTTTATGTAATTAATCAAAACTTCCGGTTAACCTGCACGTAGGGCTTTAACCCACTCTTGCTTACAGCTCCATTGTTATGATCAGTTGTTGGATAAGATAAACACGGCTCATCTGCTATAATGCTGCCACCTGCTGTTCATGGCTGACATGCTATTGTGTACCTGTGTGTGTCTGTGTGTGTGTGTGTGTGTGTGTGTGTGTGGTAGGCATGGAGTTGAACGCTAGTGCAAACCAGATATGCATTGCCGTTGAGGCTAACACTATTAGACTGCCCCCAACTAAAGTGAGTTAACACAGTAAAGCAAACATGTGTTTTATTATACCATTGAGACATTTACTGATACTCTCAGATTCATGGCTGTCTATAATCATCCTTATTTGCATGTGTGTGTGTGTGTGTGTGTGTGTGTGTGTGTGTGTGTGTGTGTGTGTGTGTGTGTGTGTGTGTGGTGTGTGTGTGTGTGTGTGTGTGTGTGTGTGTGTGTGTGTGTGTGTGTGTGTGTGTGTGTCTGCGTGCGTGTGTGTTGTAGTTGGAGGACTTTGACTTTTCGCCCATGGTTCTGGAGCGCTTCTCCACTCAGATGGACGGGGTCCTTCACACCACCTCTACGGGGGGGCCGCCCAGCTGGTGCTACGTCCTGCCCAGGTCCTCCCCCCCCCTGATTAGATCAGACTGACTGTACTATTCACCTGGGGGGGTCATTTACACATGGGGACTGTCAGCTTCTGTTGCATACACTACTGTGGTTCAAGTCTTTATACTTTCTACTTTATGTATTTCTGTTATTCTAAATTACAATCGGGGCATTTAGCCGACGCTTTAATCCAAAGCGATTTACATGGGTTAATACACACATTGACACACCGATGGCAGAGTCAACCATGCAAGGCGACAGCCAGCTCGTCAGGAGCAGTTAAGGTTAAGGGTCTCGCTCAGGGACACATCAACACTCAGCTAGGAGGAGCTGGGGATCGAACTACCAACCGGTTACAAGACAACTGCTCTGCCTCCAGAGCTATGCCGACCAAACATGCCTACGTGCATTTGTTATGTTGACACTGACAATAAACTTTGTAAGGTTGTGTAACTATGTAATATAAAAAACGCATCCACCACTTCAAACTGCTTGATTATTTGAACGGTGTTACAATGTTCGCTATGGGTTTCCCCACCCATGTTGGAGCTTATGCAGGCAGGTTGGACGTACGATTCCCCTACAACGGTTCTGTGCTGACAAAGGTCGCAACCAGTGATTATTTTCATAATTTGATCCATCAATTGTCATTTTTGTTAATCGATTAACATTTTGTCTGTGAATTCTCGTAGATAATTGCGAACGCCATCTCAAGTTAGCAGAGTCCAAAGTGTGCTTGATTAAATGTCTTAAATTTGCTTGCTTCATCTGAGTAGCAGCCTGGAACAACAACAACCTTTTATAACAACCCAAGTATTTTAATTGAACTGCATCATTAAGCAGAAAATGACAAACAATAAGTTAATCCTCAAAGTTAGATTTGTATGATTTTCTATCAACTAATAAATTAACTGTTGCAGGCTTTGTTGCAGCAAACATATTTTGAGAGATGTACTGGAATTAAACAATGTAAATCATGCATTCAGACAACTCACAACTCACACACTACCAATATCTACCAGAGGGAGGCGCTAACATCGCAAAATGATATATCTACTACTTTTGTGTTTCAGTATGAATAGAGGACAGCTTCTTAGCATTAGTCATCAACTGCCCATCGACAGCCCATTCCAGTCCTACCAAGACCTACAGAAACACTGGCACAGCCTGGTACACACACACACACACACACACACACACACACACACACACACACACACACACACACACACACACACACACACACACACACACACACACACACACACATATTAATAAACGTGCATGCATACACAAATATACACATTACCAATAGACAGACTCAAACAGACATACAAAGTTTTGTTTGTTGTGTGTGTGTGTTTATCTATTTACGTATTTGTGTATTTGTGTTTCAGTACGGCTACAGTCTACCGGAGCAGAGAGTTGAAGAAACAATCTACTGCAGTGTTTACTTTAAATTGGTAGGAGAAAGACTATTCACGTATCCTTTCAACCTTAACAATCTTCTTAATTCATCCAGTCATCCAAAGTAATTGATCAACAGTACGGAATTAGTTATTTGACATTGTTTTGATATCTTTCCAGCAAATTTATATTAATTTCTTTCTTTCTTTTGTTAAATTAAGTTTTTCGTTTGTTCTTTCTTTCCTTCTTTCTTTCTCTCTGTATTTCTGTCTCTTTCTTTGATGTCTTTATTTCAAGCCTCTATATACCCACAAATGTTAGTCCTATACTCAAAGTCGTGTACTCCAAATTTTAGAGTTCAGTCTTTGACTCGCGTCTCCTCCAGTTACCCTCTGAGCTGCATTAGACTGCAGCCCGTGCACTGCTGTCCCAGGGACAACCTGCAGGGGGCAATCTACCCCTTCATATCAGACCTCCGGGACAGACTGCAGAGTATCTGTGGCCTACCAGTCCGTATGACCAGTAAACCCTGCTACCACACCAGTAGTCTGACCAGCTCAGGGTCAGCACAGGTATGCACAAAGACACACACATACACACACACATTGCACACACGAACACACACATTTAAATCATGTACATGCAAACCACAAATAACATAATTTCACAAATAAGTCTTACATGTTAGCAGTTACCTTAACCAGTTGTAAAGCAGCACAGAATCTTCAATATACATGATGTGATGAATGGATCACAGACCATGCCATTAGTACTGTCTTCGACAAGCAAGTTAAATGAAAGGACTTGGCAGATGGAAACGCTGTTTGAGCATTAAGAAGCAGAAGGTAGACGTCATTATGCCTGATCAGTAGATTGAGGAACATTGTAGAAATCTCCCAATTACCTTTCTTTGGAAGCTAAAATTCTCATTTAAATGACAGTGTTTGATCTGTAAATTAAGTAAAAACAGATTCTTATATAAGTCAATTAACGGTTGTTAATAGATAGAGTGAATTTTGGTATAATTAATTTGCACAACCTAGCGATTACCTAATATATGAACCATTGTTGCTCACAAAAATGACATTCAAGCAAGATATGAGATTTCTCCCCCCCCCCCCCCCTCCTCTCCCCCCCTCTCCCCCCTCCTCCCCCTCCTCCCCCTCCCTCCCCCCCCCTCTCCCCTCTCCTCCTCCCTGTCTTCCCTTCTCTTCCTACTGCCCAACCCCAGCTGTTGGATGGTGAACCGGTCAACCTCACCACCGGATCCTCCCTCCGTCCGGCTCTCACCCAGCGTCCTGCCCCAGCTGCCCCACCTGCACAGCCCTCCTTTGGGCTACAACTCCCCGGCCTTAGAGGGCGAAGGGAGGAGGTGAGCGTAGGGGTGGAACATGCAGGAGGAGTTTACCGGTCTAACGTCACTCCGACTCAAATGCAGACCTTGGTTCAGGAGAGAGCGAATACTCCCTCGGCCTCTGCATCCTCGCAGTCCCCATCTCCTTCAGCACCCCCCGCCGCCGCCGCCTCCTCTCTCCTGGCGGCCGCCCTCAAGCTGAAGCCCATCTTCAGGAACAGGACTCTCACCCGCCACGTCAACGTGACCCAACTGCTGGCCCAGGAACAGCAGAACCGGAGGATGGGAGGGGCAGCGGAGGGCGGGAGGGTCACACTGGCCAACTACACAAACAAGAGAGCCGTGCCTGCCACCTCATCCCCCCCCCCCTCAGATCTCTGCTGGGCATCCTCCTCGTCCTCGTCCTCGTCCTCTCTTCCCTCCCCTCTGCTTGTTTGGCCCCAGAGGCCCCACAATCCCATAGCACCCCCCCCACTCTCCTTCCCCAGCTTCACCCATCGCTCCAAATCAAGGGAGGTCAACACCCTCCGACCGACACATGACCGCCCCCCCCCCGAAGCCAACGCCACCTCGGCTCCCGTCCCTAACAAACAACCAAACCCAAAGATGAACCCCAGGGCCACCAAGAGGGCTTACGTCAAGTCTGGATGTGAAACACCACCGTCCACCCTCAAGCCTCCTGCACCTGGGGTACAACTCAATGTTCCCAGCGACCAAAGGAGTGAGTACAACTCCTTGGGTGCCACCTAGCAGTATTTTAAAAACAGTTTTGGACTAATGTTCCATGAATGCACTCTGATATACGTTATAGCCAAGTACCGCTTTCACCAGGAAGAAATATTTTGGGTAGGGAAGTTCCTCTAAACATAAAGAATCCATGTCATTTTTATTTATAGACATTATAAACGTTCCCTTCCAGGAGGAGAGTGTTGAGCCCAAGCCGAAGAGACTCAAGCCGAAGGTCCAAGAGGTGGACGTGACGTGGATGGCCAAGAACAACCAGGTGACACCCGGGGAGAGCGGGGGGCGATCAGAGCACACGCATCGCTCTAAAGGGCTTCCCTTCCGTCACTTTACCCTTCGTTTCTCCTTCCAGGAATGCATCCTCAACTTGGTCATTCCCATATATATTTCTTTTCCTTTTGAACTTCCTCCTCCTTTCCGATTTCTCCTTTCTACCATCTGTTCTTTATTCCAGTTTTCCTTCCATTGGTTGGATTCTTCTGAACTATTTCTAACCCTGGCATATGTCCTTCCTTCCTTGTTCCGATCACATTCCATACGTTACGTGTCTGGAAAAGCCAACGATTCAAAATGAAAGTCAAAAGTCAGAAAGTCTCAGCATGCAGACAGCTCTTCTCTCTGTAGATTAAGAATGCATTTTCATAGAGATAGGTCATAAATGAATAAAGTCAGGGACTCGAAGGTCACTATAACTAACGATTTCTATCAGGATTTGGGGAAGAGTTATATCTGTAGACAGAGGGTTTAACACTACATACATATACGCTGTGTGTGTGTTTGTGCATGTGTGCGTGCGTGTGTTTCACCATAGCTTCCCTTTAAACACGAGGCGGTTAACAGTGTTGATGCGATGGAGTCTCTGGGGGAGACTGCAGAGCTCACATAAACCTTGTGTAGATAACAGCTTCATCCATCACTTTAACAACGCACCATTTAGCCACCTCAACACACTCATTTTCTCAAGCACTGACCATAACCACCAGTATACCCATCACAGGCATTCCCCAGAATCACCAGCTCCAGTTCAGCACCCCTGTTGTTGTAAAGTGGGTGACTTTGTTTAGACTTTGTGCGCCCATGGATTTACAGGAACTTCAATGTGTGTTTGTGTCAGATTGTGTTTGTGTTTGTCTGTCTGTGTGCGTGTGTGTGTGTGTGTGGATCTGTTTTTCCTGTGGTTGTGGTGTTGTGTTGTGGATCATTTTCACGAGAGGGGGCACTGTTGATGTAAGGAATTTCTCGGTGTTGTGCCAAAGCATCTTAACCATCTAAGTTAAATACTTAATACCTTCTCTCTTCCCCCCTTCTCTCCCCCCCCCTCGATCTTTCTCTCTTCCCCCATCAATCTCTCGCTCTCTCATTCCCTCTCCATCGCGCTAGCTATCCAAGGTGAACTCTGCGACCCTCTTGGCCTGGCTGAGAGAAAGTGGCGTGGCCTGTCCGTGTGAAGGACAAGAAGGAGGAGCTGATGTTTAAGGTCATGGGCTGTTTGGGTGAAGCTTAAGACAAATCGGTGCATACACACTCACGCACACACATTTCAAGACTTACATACACATGCACAGTGATAATAAAGGTTCTCTAAATTGGTTGTAGGGGATGTGAAACTCATTACTGTTCGAAAGTAATTGCACATCACAGGTTCCATGTTTTAATTACACGTTTCTCTCTTGATTTGTGGTCAATGGCCTAAAGCCTACTGAAATATTTGTACTTTATATATACATTTATATAAATGTTGTACTTTCGGTTTAATTGATGCTGTAGCTTTGTTGTATTAAAAGAAGGTTTAAAATACTTTGTTGTTTGGATGCACTTTCTGACTGTGAGTCAGTAGCTGGCTGGGTCAAGACTGTGGGCCGGAGTCTGCTTTTTCCATGGAAACCAGTCCCGCTGATTTCCATGCAGTGTCAGTGTGTGTGTGTGTGTGTGTGTGTGTGTGTGTGTGTGTGTGTGTGTGTGTGTGTGTGTGTGTGTGTGTGTGTGTGTGTAGTGTGTGTGTGTGTGTGTGTGTGTGTGTGTGTGTGTGTGTGCGTGTCATGTGTTTCTGTACGTTGTGTGAGTAATAATCAAAATAAATATGGCTAGCCTCTGGAAGGCATGTAAGTTCTTTCTGTCTTTGGCCACAAAAATGAATACTGACAATGTAATGTTGATTTTTTTTTTGTTAACTCCACATTACAGTTTGTCCATACAACTATGCAGTATTTCCCAATCGAGGTTGTGTTTTCCCTTTGCACTCAATCACACACTTTAACGACATGTTGCTGTTGAAATGTACACATAAATTACACCATCCCCCCCCCACACACACACACACACACACACACACCCTGTGGTGGTGCTGAAGTGGCACTCTGAGGGAAGTGGAAATGCAGTTTTCTGAGCCCACACATCAAGGGGGATGGGGCTTCTGGGTCCGTTTCCAGGGCTGTTTTGACGAGGGATCCTCAGTGTTTTCACACGCTAACGAACCAGCTTCCATCTTACTTTCTCATTATTTCGTTAAACTCTCCATTCTGTCTTTCTTCCCTTGCATTCTTTATTTATGTTTTGCTTTCATCAGCCATGCTTCGTTCCTTTCTTTCCCCTCTTATGTTTTTGTATTCCTTCAGTTTTTCCATTCCAGCTCTTAACTTTTCCACAGCTGTTACTCCCTCTTACTCGGGTCTGTGGCTTGTGTCCGTGACATCCATGACACATACCCATGGCCGACTGCCAACGGTGATGACATGACAAGTTGACCCGACGTCTCCCCATCCCGTGCTCTGAACCTCTTTTGTTTTATTCTTTTAAACGTTTTGCTGCAGTTGGGTCTTGGTCAATAACTTTTATATTTCAGTAAATCCTAGTTTTTTTCCCAGGGTTTCACCTGCATTGTGACCGCGTGAGTTTGTCTACATACAACTAGACGGCATGTCTTTCACCGCTGTTTTTTTTCCAATTAATGCTGTACCTTCCTCTCTCAATCACACCCACGCGTCGCTGTTCCAGTGTACACATAAACAGCGTAACACATACGCACGCACACACACACACACACACACACACACACACACACACACACACACACACACACACACACACACACACACACACACACACACACACACACACACACACACACACCCTGTGTTGGTGCTGAAACTGCACTCTGAGTGAAGTGGAAATGCAGCTTTCTGAGCCCAGATCACTTGAGCTTACATCAAGGGATGAACAAACTGGTGCTGGGGCTGTTTTGATGAGTTACTCAGCGGTTTCCCTAATGAGTCCATCAGGCTTCCATGCGTCTTCTTTTCTTTCTCTCTTTCTTTCTTCTTTTTTTCTGTTTTCCTCCTTTCTTTTTCTCGTTGTTTCGTTCTTTCCCTCCCTCCTTTCTTTATTACATTCTTTATTTATGTCAGCCTTTCTTCATTCATGCTCTTTGTTACTTTTTTCGTTCCGTCTTTTGTTTTTTATCTGTTTTTTCATTCTTGCTGGATATTCTTAACGAGTCAAACCCAACCTGCTCCTCAACCCGTGTTCTGTGCCTTTTAGTTTTAGACCTCCAAACTTTTAGGTATTTTTATGTAATTATTGATTATATTATGCAACAATATTAGGAGATTTCCATTAAAAAAGGTATGCCGAAATAGGGCCTTGGTCAAGTATTATGTATTATTATGTATTATGTGTGTGTGTGTGTGTGTGTGTGTGTGTGTGTGTGTGTGTGTGTGTGTGTGTGTGTGTGTGTGTGTGTGTGTGTGTGTGTGTGTGTGTGTGTGTGTGTGTGTGTGTGTGTGTGTGTGTGTGTGTGTGTCTATGTGTGACCCAAAGAATAAACACACAGACACACACAGACACAAAAAAAGGAGGTGTCCCTTTAGACATTTAATATTCCTCAGCACACACACATATTAACAAACACACGCATGCATACTAGACACAGACATAAACACACAATTATTGAACATGCAGATATTCATACACATACTCATACCACACGCACCAACACATGACCCCCCTGCTCCCTTGTCTAAGCACATTAACATCCACTCACACACATAAATACAGACAGGTGCAAAACATCAGCGCACAGCTGGAGGGGAGGAACATCTGTCTCCAGTCAAACACAGTCGACCCATTACTCTATCTGTGTGAGAGAGGGTGGTAGTTGAATCTTTAACATCACTATGTGTATCAGTATTTTTATACTGTGTGTTGTGTACGTGTGTGTACCTGTTTGCACGTGTGTGTGTGTGTGTGTGTGTGTGTGTGTGTGTGTGTGTGTGTGTGTGTGTGTGTGTGTGTGTGTGTGTGTGTGTGTGTGTGTGTGTGTGTGTGTGTGTGTGTGTGTGTGTGTGTGTGTGGGTGAGTGAAGGCAGTTCCCTCGGGACCTCCACACATTCCTACCAACAAGCAGCGACCTGCGACTATCCTGCTAACGCTGCCACTTATTAGTAGTCTGTAGGTTCTCTGTCTGCCTGCACGTCCGTCTGTCTGTCATCCGCCCTATCTCTCTGCATGTCGGTCCAGTATGCACACAAACATACAGTGCTTTGACATAGAAAGAGGAAAGAGGGGCAATGAACAGAGAATAACTAAACGTGCAGGTCGCTCTCTGACAAATGTAAGCAAAGGAAAACGAGCTGACATTGTGTATTTCCTTCCATCCTGTCTACATTTGTCTATCTGTTGTGTTGCCTGTAAAGTGTTTCAGTGTCTTTATAGGTCAAAACTAATCGAGAGTTTGGCATGAGTGTGTGTGTGTGTGTGTGTGTGTGTGTGTGTGTGTGTGTGTGTGTGTGTGTGTGTGTGTGTGTGTGTGTGTGTGTGTGTGTGTGTGTGTGTGTGTGTGTGTGTGTGTGTGTGTGTGTGTGTGTGTGTGTGTGTGTGTGTGTGTGAACGTGAGTGTTTACATTAGGATTAGTGTGTTGACTTTTATGGTCCTTTAAATAACATGTTGATATTAAATTGGCTCAGTGGCGGTCAACTCACTTCTGTTCTCTCTTAAGTTCACTACCCTCGCCAGACCAGCCTGCGAGATGTTCGATTAATAGTGTGTATAAACAGAAGGATGATGGACACTGTGTACAACCACAATGAAGGTTTAAAGGTGTTACATCTAGTTTTTTTGGCTCTTTGTGCGTGTGAGAGAATGTACTTGCTTACTTTGAGGTAGTGTATGTATATACTATATCCATAGATTATATACACACTGCATGTGCGTGCGTGTGTGTGTGTGTGTCTGAGTCTCCCCGGGTCCATGTCCTGTATGTAATTCAGAAAATGTTCCAGCTATTTCCTGAGAGAGTATGGTAAGTAATACAATCCTATTGGCACGGTATAGAGCGGCTATACCGGCATGCAGGACATATATGTGAGTTATTTAAGGCTTTAAAAGCCCAGGGCAGCAGTTAGCTGTCCAATATTTCAAGACAAACACTTATATAATATTGGAACAGAATATTGAAACTGAAAAAAAATAAAACGATTTTTTAAAGCTTCATTCACCCTTGAAACAATGCATGGAATGTGATACTCCATAACACCCTAACAAGGTCCGAGGACATCCACTTTATGCCCCGTCCCCAATCATTCTCAGATGTCCTCTTTCCAAAAGCAGAGGTGTCTCTGTTCTCACTCAGGGGTCAGAGCTTCAGTTCAACACCTGATCAACTCTGATATAATAGTAGCTACAAGCAGGATAGGATGTTTGAACTGGAAGGTGCTCGGTTTGATGCGCGGTTGTCTACTGCCTGCAGTAACCTTGCCTAACCATCCCCTGCTCATTGAGGACTCACTGTTACTTTGATAACATTTTATATTAAGCATGCTCATTAACTTCACTGCTATAATCAAATGATTGAACTGCATATATATATACAGTATATATATATATATATGTGTATGTATGTATGTATGTATGTATGTATGTATGTATGTATGTATGTATGTATGTATGTATGTATATATAGAGTATATATATATATATAGTATATATACTTTTTGTATATATATATATATATATATACAGTATATATATATGTGTATGTATGTATGTATGTATGTATGTATATATAGAGTATATATATATATATATATATATATACAGTATATATACTTTTTGTATATATATATATATATATATATACATACTGTATATATACTTTTTGTTTTTGAGAAAAGCCTTTCTAACAAGCATAAGCGTGAGCGAATTTCAAAATCCAGGAATGATTTTTCTTTTTATTTAACACTTGTCTGCTCACGTGGTTTGCAGTCTCATAAAAACAAACAGCATGAACTGTGTGGTCAGGAGGTGTAAATTACACTGGCTATATTTCAGCATCACACAACAGACCCAAACACACAGACGACAATAACTGGGGAGGGTGTAGGAGGCCAAGCCAGCTGCTGCTCCCACACATTGAGGTCCTCAAGCCCCACACCAACAGGCCACAGAGGAGTGCTGTCTCCGGATCATGGGTCGCGGCCAATTCTTAGGTCTGGACGTGTACCAATGGGCGTGGGAGATTTCACGGTTATTCTCCATTTGATTGTTAAAGATTTGACAATATCGTATTTCCAGGTTACTTTGGCAATGATTTGGAATGAATTCCTGCCTGACGTTTTGAGCACAGAGACCTGTTTGGTGACGGGGTGACAGCTATAGTTCATGCTCCAGTGAAGTGTCAGTGACACAAACAAACACTGTGGAGTCGATAAATGGTGGGATATGTTAAGATCACTATAGTTCATTCTGTGTGGACAATATTGTGATTGGAGTATTGATTTGAGGGGGGGGGGGGGTTGCTTACATCATCAAGACTGGATTCTAGTTGGGTTTTCATCTAATGAAACCTTACTCACTTTGTCTCTTAACATCTCTTCCTAACAGCGTTTATTACATACATTCCCTGGGATTGAGTCTCATTGGACACTCTCTCATTTCTGCCCCGGGTTGTATTTAAATCTCCTTTCAAAGGAATCAGTAGATAGATAAGGAAACACAAAATACACTGCTGTCTCTATTTGGTCTGATCAGAACATAGACACAAAAACAGGCCTGTTCACACACACGCTGATTTCATTTACTGCTGAAAGATGTGGAAATAAGTCACGACAGCCCATCAGGGTTTCACATCCTAAACCCCTCCAGTTTTTGGACCGTGCTCTTCAGAAAACTCTCACTGCTTCAATTTAGGTTTGTTTTAGCGTTGTTGGCATTCAGTGCGCAAAGTCAAAGCAATAAATCTTTTCCAGTCCACTCTGTAGATACAAACATATATAAAAAAGCCTATAGTTACCAAACACCTAATCGACCATTGGCACTAATCATAGCAAGACAAATCACAAACATAAGCCTAGTGGTCCCTCTTGAAAACCCTTTACATAACCTTTTAAATGAAACTGCTGGCCTTAAAGACCCTTTTCATATGCATTCTTACCGGAGGATAAACACAGGTGTCCCTAATATGGGTCTGCTCTTTGTCCAAGGGCGAGGGCAGTAGATTGAACTAGTGAATATAAGTCTACCACCTGTAGCCTGGTAGCAGCAGAACCATAGCTTGTGTTCTGAGCAACACAGTGTTGAAATGATATGTTCAACGTCTGCTTCCTGGTTGTGACACACTGGGGGAAGTCAGCCTACATTTAGGGTCACCTTCTGGTGGTGCACCACCGATCTATGGGATGTAATTAACATTTTGTGATGTCATGCCCACTGCCCGCCCTTTTTTTAGCGGGTTTTGTAATACAAGTTAATCCCTTGTTACGTGATCGCCCATAAACAACCAGATTGGATGCAAAAATTTGCAAAATCCCGCATGCAGACACACAGACGGACAGACGCACACACAGAGTGAAAAAATAACCTCCTTGGCAGAGGACAACTGCCCCGAATGCAGAGAAACAAAGTAAATCAAAGAAACGTGTTTCAACCTTTAAGAAAGCACTCAAAGCCCACCGCTGTCGTGTCTCCGCAAACCCCCTCCACAACCCTTCGGGGGGGTTCCAGGCCTCTTCACAATCTGGTCCCAAACCTCCTCTGAGACGGAGACGGGGAGATGCAGAGATGGAGCTCGCGCCAGAAAAACAAGCGAACACGAGGGCCAAAAGAGAAGAAGAGACGGGCCCTTTTAAAGAGCATCGCAGGAGTGATTGGGAGACGCATTGGCTCAGGACCCCCGTGGAGACCGGGCTCTCTCACAGCCACTCACAGCACTCACAGACACACACACACACACACACACACCACACACACACACACACACACACACACACACACACACAACACACCACACACACACACTCACACACACACACAACACACAAAAGACACACACACACACACACACACACACCACACACACACACACACACACACACGACACACACACAGACACACACACACACACACACACACACACACACACACACACAGACACACACACACACACACACACACACACACACACACACACACACACACACACACACACACACACACACACACACACACACACACACACACAGGCCTGGAAACAGACAGCCTGGCAAGGAGGAGATCTGTTTGGATCAAACTCTGGGATATATGTTTGGTTGTGTGCCCTGCCTTTAATGCCTTAGTACGAGATTCGTGCTCCTGGAAGGCTTGGCTCTGTTGGTGCTGGAGCCCTAGAACAAAGCTCTGCATTGTCTCCCTAGGATGGGAACCAGAGAACCAAGACGGGGTCATAAACAGAGTATCAGGCAAAAACTCAGTGTGTGCGTGCGTGTGCATGTAAGTGTGTCTTCTTAGACACAATGAGGCTGTTCTGAAATTGGCTTTAAAGTTTCAAAAGTTTGTTACCGACAGCAGTAAGACATTACAATATTCTAAATATTATGAATATGATTCATGATCAGTATAGGACTCTTATCTAGTAATAGTATTATTCTTGTGTGTGTGTGTGTGTGTGTGTGTGTATGCGTGTGTGCATGTGTGTGTGTGTGCGCGCGTGTGTGTGTGTGTGCGCGCGCGCGCGCGTGTGTGTGTGTGTGTGTGTCTGTGCGTGTGTGTGTGTGTGTGTGCATGCACTGCTGCCTTATTGTTACATCATCCCCGGGGAGAAGAGTTTGGAAAGTACTTATGCAGGAATTAATGCAGGGAGTCACACTCACCGCCACCGGGTAGACAGGACTCAGCTCCAGGACCCAGCACCAATGAAGGAGGACTACATTGACCACAATGCCGAGCTCCCCACTCAGGGAGAAGCAGTGCGATCACCTCCACAGTCGTGGTATGGGAGGTCTGTTCGCTCACGTTGACGACACTGACCTAGAAAACAAATGCCCAACAAATGATCGGTTTTCTTCCTCAACAAACTGTGGTGCTTTGACATCGAAAGAGGAAAGAGGGGCAATGAACAGATAATAACTAAACTGAGCTGCTATTTGAAGCTGCTATAGCCAATATACTATAGTTTACACTATAGGCATTACAATGTAGTCATTAGTTTTGCCTTGGACTAATTTGGCCCATCTCTTTAAGAACTGGAAGTCTTCTTGCCATGTTAAAAATTTCCTTTCTTTTTATCTTTCTGCTTAAAATGATAGGCTGTAGAAGACCTGACAGTAGCGCCTGTGACTTCATTGGTTAACAAACAACCGTATGAAGCTGTGGATTTCAAGTTTTTTGCCACCAGCCGTGGAAGCGAGATCTTCCTCTACTTTGAATGATGACCATATTTTTGCATCCAACTGCTGTGCACCCCCTATAGGCCGCGAGAGGAACTACATGTTAGACGCTTCTGCCAGGGCTCAACAAACAGGCGGTCATGGCTATGGGCAGCTGGGTCTATATCTATGGCAGGGGATCGACAGTAGAGGACAAAGCCTCTTCTTCATCATGCACCTTGTGGTTTTAATACCTACAATCAGGTTGGGCTTTCATTATAAACAACACATTGATGTCAAACCATCGGGACCTGCACGGCTGCCTAAGATCCTGGGGCCGCTGGTTCCTGGATACGAGAAACCATGCGGTGGGAATGATGTCAATGAATGTTATCGCTATAGATCCTACATCTATAATGGACCACCTGGGCCTGGGCTTCTGGTGCTCCAGACTCCAATGATATCGAATATATAGATATATAGATATATAGAATAGAAAATAGCGATTTATTCATCTGACATTTAAAAAATATCAAAACGCAAATATGTCTTGGCTCCTCTATTGGCGCATTTCCACTAGCACGGCTCGGCTCGATACGGCTCGGCACGGCTCGGCTCGGCTCGGCTCGGCTCGGTTTGGTTGTGTTTCCATTACAACTGGTGCCTCCTCGACGTGGGCGGGGTCGTCATAACATGGCTGGCGCGAAAACCGCTGTGACGTCATTTACACGGCGACCGAGCGAGCAACGTACAAATCCGGAAGACCAGAACAACAACAACAACAACATCAGAGGAGGACAGCATGGAGGACATGGAGGCGATCGTGTTGCTGCTCACCCTGTGGCTTTTTGTCACACAGAAGGCAAGAGAAGAGAGCCAGAGAAGACTCCGGGCCGCGAGACAAAACACTATTGAAAAGTCACGCGGTTATGACGCTTCCAGTGACACTCATCGGCCAATCAGTGGAAGGCAGTCGGCTGACGTCACGTTTTAGTAACGCTTCGGCTCGCTTGGAACCAGGGCTGAGGTGATACCAAAAATGTACCCGGTTGCAGGTACTGCGTGCTAGTGGAAACACGCAAATAGCGCGCCGAGCCGAGCCGTACCGAGCCGAGCCGTGCTAGTGGAAATGCGCCATATGTGTCATTCCAACCCAGTCTCACGGAAATATGTGAAACTGTCACGTCACGTCAGTTAATCTATTCATTCGTGATCTGGGACACAAGCACACATTTCAAAAGCAAAAATTTCAAACGTAGCGGTTTGCCTACAGAGCAGCGCACCTGCGTTAAATATTTCTGTGAATTGTCACAATTTCCCAGAATCAAAGGTGAAAGTAGAAACGGGTGGCCAAAAGCTGTCATATTGTTAGAAATTAGTGCTTCTGGCACAAAAATATTGAAATTACTTGTCCCAGATCACGAATGAATAGATTAAATGACGTGACAGTGTCACGTATTTCCGTGAAACTGGGTGGGTCATTCATACAGCAGGTCTACTTCACACTACTGGGCAAGTGTACATTTTGTGTGAGTGCGAGAGAGAGAGCACCCCAGTTACGGGTCTGTGCTTTGCACTACACTGCGGGAACTGTATCTGAAAATGTTTGTGTTTGTGTGTGAATGTCTGTGAGTGCGTGTGCGTGGTGCATGTGTGTGTGTGTGTGTGTGTGTGTGTGTGTGTGTGTGTGTGTGTGTGTGTGTGTGTGTGTGTGTGTGTGTGTGTGTGTGTGTGTGTGTGTGTGTGTGTGTGTGTGTGTGTGTGTGTGTGTGTGTGTGTGTGTGTGTGTGTGTGTGTGCCAGTGAAAGAGTAATAAACTAATGTCATCAAATAGATCTCTCGTCTGGTACTGAAGCATGCTAATACATTTTTAATGATAGAAGTTGAGAGGTATTGTGACTGGCATTGTGACTGGTATTATATATTTCATGTGTTCATTGCTTTTTATGTTGACCTGAGATGATCACATGTTTCAAATGGACTTCATCTCCCTCCCAGTGAGGTCGATTAACCTTGTCTGACACCACAGCGTGCCCGTCCCTCACCAGCGTACAAAGGGAGGGAAAAAACACAGAACCTAATTAAACTTCATTTTCTTCGGATGCCTCTACGTTTGCCTTTTCATTCATTGAGGTAGAGGGGGTTCTTCAGTGCAAAAGTCACATTTTGAAAGAATAATTATAGCAGAATGTATTCCGTTCTTTTTGGCACGGCTGCTAAACGTTTCCATCCCAAACGGTTCCTTGTTGAAGTTCAAGTTCAATTGCCGGCAGCAACGTGTGATAGACCCTTTGCTCTGCAGCCAGGACAGGCTTAAACCCTGCTCGTCCAGATTCCTGCTGGATAAGATGAGGTGAGACGAGAGGACTGGTGAGTCGGAGGGAAATTAACACACATGTTAAACACGGGATGAAAAAAAGAGCGGATTAGACTTTATGGATTCAGATGGATGAGAGGATGCTCAACTGGGCCCATGAGGGGATACGCTAGAGGGTAAAGCAGGGTTCAGATGTGAACATGTATCCACTAATAGAACGTGACAAATGGAGCATTGCCCGTAGATGGGTTTCCTTCCACGAGGATGACTCAGAGGAGAGACAATGATCCATACAGCTGCGTTGGAGGTATGTATGTTTGGTCTCGCTCCTACCATGCGGTTCCCTATAGAGTGTGCTTACCCTCTGTGTCAGCTGTCTGATGTTAAATTTAACTGATTACCGACCGCTCCGCCCCCTCCGTACCTCTTCACGCTCCGTTTGATCTCCAATGTGAATTGTCGTTTTGATTCTTTCATCAGACACGTCCAATTTATCTAACAGGGTATTGAATGTCTGATTTCAGGAGTCTTAGTTCAAGTCTTTTTTAAATGGAGCCAGAACGCGTGGAAGCGAGGCACATGTCTGGGCTTGGAGCGATCAAAGGACGTGTAAATGTTTATGGGATTAGTGCGATGGGTTGGTTTGCTTTGGCATATCAAAAGGTAGCGGTGCTTCAGTTTGAATGTTTTGTTAGCAGAACTGAAGTGTGTTTATTCTGGAAAAAAAAGGAGTCACTGGCTCACTGGGCAATGTTGTGGATCTCACCGCAGAAGAGAGGGTTCATCATGAGGCTGCTTGAAACGTATACGCAGAAGAAACACATAGCACTCAAACTGTTTTTATTTGAATAATGACTTCACCGTTTCCAAGTGCCCCAGTGTCATATTCAAGATTTGCTTCAAAACACTGGGATTGAAAACACACATGGTTCAGGTCATTTTTCTCATGAGCTTTCATGGTGCGTGGGTTAAATAAGGTAACAGGATAGGACGGTTTTTGGAGACGCACCGGTTTGTTGTGACTTCCTGGAGTGGCGCCTGAGGACAGATGGTTAGTAGGCCTACTGTCTGTCAGAGAGAAGGCATGTGGCCGGTCTCTCAGCACATCTGATTACTGTGTCTTTTCTGGACTTCATCTCCTTAGCCGGGGTTTTAGGGATCTGACCTGAGGTTTACGCATAGAGCTGTATCTGCTGAGGGCTCAACTTTCAAGACGTCCCATGTCAGAGAAAAGACAAGTTGGTGCAGAGCAAAAACAAGATGTCCAAAGTTATCTACCTCGAATAAGTCCAACACTGCTGCAATAGAGCATTGCACCATGGGCTCATGCCCACTGGCATTAGATGCTTCAGCATTGTTTACAAGTCCAGCTGGTTTCTGTGAAACATAATATGGGTAAACGTCATCTGTAAATGCAATCTGTGTGCATAATATCCAACCTGTCCAAATCATCTTGAGGTACGCGCTGTAATAAAGCGCTGAACTTCAACTTGAGAGTTCCAAGAGACAATTCAGAGACAATCATTTACAATGCCAAGAGGCATTGTGAGGAGAGTTGTGCAGGAGGTAAAGTCTGGTTCTAAAAGCCCCCTGATCCCAAGGCTACTCTTACTATGACACCCCTCCTACATCTTTTACCTGATCTGTTTGTGGATGGTTAGGAGCCTCTTTTAAATAATAGATGGTGACCTGATACACTCGAGAAGGGGCCAGAGACTATGCAGTCAGGAAGTGACGTTCTAACCCTTAGTTACGTAGTTACTTGAACCGTACGACACTTGGAGTCAAACCACCCAACAAATGACTGTCTGACCGCTGCCTGACTTAAAAGACAACCACACGACAAAAAGCACAGACAGAATGAGTGCGTTGTTGTCAAAGCCGGCCTGGGGTCCTTGTGGTCTGTCCGCGGTGGTACTGCCAGGACACAGGGCTGCACTGGGCTGCCTGGGTGTCCACCTTCCCCTCAGGGAGGTTGCAGCAGCCCAGTGAGTTTCCTGTGTCGACGAGGGGCAGGTAACGGGGAAGCAAACAGGTTTAGATGTGTTTTTAAACCCCCATGAAGATGGTTTAGTACGTTTTGTGCTCCACTGAAAAAGTGATGCAACCATATAAGATGTTAGATATAATGTTATATCTGTGCTTTGTCACCCAGATAGGAAACATGCATCCTGATGAACAATTACACAGCAGGACTTATCCTTATCTCCGGGTTTGTTATTTTCATGATGGAATCGTATCTGAAAAAAAATAATGTTTAAGTCCTGAGCGTCTAAATCTTCAATTGAAGAAAGTAAGAGGAAGACTAATGAAAATAAGAAACTTGTACTTACTGTTTTCACAGTGTGCTCTTTTCCCAAGCAGGTGAATGAGGTTCTCCCAAACCACAAGTTCCAAACGGCAACTCTGTGACCCTAAGTGTCTTCTGTCAATTTAAGTACTCCCAGTTTCCACCCATGCTGTTATTGTCGCCTTAAGTTACAAAATGCATGCTATTACGTGATCATTCTTGTTGACAGAGTGTGCCCAGGGAAGAGTCCTTCCTCCTCATCCTCTGGTTTTATTTTACATCTCATTCTGGAGGAAAAGCAAAAGGCCACACTGCACACTGTTTCTGTAATTCCCCCCCTGAATCATAGCCTGTGAACATGCCTCGCCTTCTACCTAAACACTGCTCCATCCCATCGCTCACCGGCGGACAAGCTGTTGATTCCAAAAGCCATAAGCTAGGGTTTACCTCAGGTTGTTTTTGCTCTGTTTTCCTCCGCTGTTTTCAGTGTGTTTTACTGTGAAATGAGGAGCCTTCAAATCATGTACTCCCTTTCCTGGCTCGCCATCGTCATCGTTCTGCTCCACTGAAAGAACAATAATTACTCTGTATCGGTTCCTCCCGTTGACCATAAGTCAAGTTAGAGAGGCATGTCAATGTGTGGTATTCCTCTACCAACCGTTTGAGGATGGATTCTTACTTTGTTAGCTTTGTGAAGGGAAAATGCATTTGTTGATTATTTTCAGTTTTATTAAATCTTGTGGCTTTGAGGTGGACTTTCTTTTCCAAGTAAGCCTTTCTAAGGAAGCACAATCTCCTAGAGATTGAACAGAGACCATGGAAGAGTGTGTTTCAAGAAGTATAACAGCAAGCATCTGTCCCACTAAAGTATCCCTGATCCCCATAGACTCCCCATCAGCTATAGTGGAGCTGGGTTGTATGATGATCCTAACCTTTGACCTTCAACCTGATGTTTGAGAGGAACAATAGCGCAGCAGAATCCTAGCAGGGGATTCATAGAGTATACATCTGTTACTGTACTTGGAGGCAGGGTTGTCTTATTGGCTTTGGAATGAAGCCAATGTCCACAGCCAACCTGAAACTTTCCTTGAGCAAAGTGTCTTCTCAGCGCACTAAGTCGTAAATATGTTAAAAAATAATGAGTAACTACTCTTAATTGCTTTCCAAAGGACAAAAATGAATAAAATAAATTGAGTGTGACTCACATTTTCAACCAAAATTGACTATCAAAGACACACTTGCCTAAAACGTACACACAGACCCCCGACAAAACACACATCATAGATAGAAACCTATAAGGATAAAGATCATGAATACAAATAAATAAATAGCTGTAATCCTTGCCATCATGAACCACAGAGTCTCAGCCAGCCTCCAGGATTCCTGCGAAGGAGGTGGCGAGGTTCTGTTAAGGCTTCCTGTGATTAGCCCGGGGTTGGTTTTAATAGGCGTAGTGTGTGGGACACCTGCCAGGAGTTGGAGAGTCTGCCAGCAGGCACGTGGTTGAGGGATGAGGGGGGCAGGGGGGGGGGGGGGGGGGTCTTCAAGCCTCTGTCCATCATCTCGCTTCACCTGGGGGGTCCACTCTCCAGCGCTATAGTAACCGCTGCATACTGCATGACATGACGACATGCACACAAACACATGCATTACACGCACACACACACACGCACGCACGCACACACACACACAC
>OLKM01000337.1:241950-258362 GCA_900291075.1 Melanogrammus aeglefinus
GTCATCACTCCAGAATCTCACATAAAGCCACTAATAAAGCATCACCCTCTCCTTTGGACTCTCTCCCCTCTTTAGGATGACTTCAAATCCGTTTTTTAAGCTCCTGAAACAAGGTGAATCGGTTGGTGGGTAAAAGTGAGATGTGGTTGTGACATCGATGTTTTAAGGGCATTTCCCCTCAGACCAGCTCCTCTCTGTCTGGCTCAAAGAGAAGCCGAATTAGTCAAATGTTTATTTAACAGAGCATACTTCTGGCAGGAGGGTCTTTCTCTGAGGGATGAATAAGAATCAGGGCTGACTTGGCTTCTCTGGTAGCCGTTTACAATTCAAAAGACATCAGAGGAAATGTAATTAAAAGCAGATGACTTGAAAACAACAACAGACTGCCTGCCAAAGCACAACATTAGTCCAATTGGAGCAGCACTAACCCGCAAGCAAACAGTCGTACTGATCGAATGCTGCAGTACAAACAATAAATGTTATTGAATAAAACATTATATAATCATTTATGGGAATATCCGTGTGAATAAGGAGCAGAAACAAAACAATTTCTTTCTGCTGTGGGTGTTTTATAAGCTTCCACTGACAGCTGAGTTGATTTGAAACACGTTCCATTGTCCTGGGGGCAAGGTTGTTGACGTTAACAAAAAGCATCAAAATAACGAGCACTACGTGTGGAAAAACTTCACTGGAAGAAAAACCAAAACAAGGTTTTACAAAGACAATTATAACTAACTGAAACTGCATTGTCCGTTTTCCCCAAAAAATATTATATACAAAAATAATAGAGAACATTTCGATTTGAAATTTTGATTGTTTGATTTAAATGCTTACTTTTTCTACGAAAGTTTTAGTCACTCTTGTTCAGGGTTTATTACGAAATACCTTTCCAGACCTTTTTGAATCCCCGCCCGGAAAAATACCACCAAAAAGAAGCCCAGGGGCTTGAAAAATAAATAAAACTGACAATGAAACATATACTTAAATCAAGCATTTTCAAAAAATATTAAATAAACCAGCAAACAAATCAAACTAAGATGAAATAATGTTAAAAAATATGAATTAAAAACACATTGGAAAATGCAAAAGTATAATAACCTTGCCTAAAGGCTTGGCGACATGTTGACCTTATGGCATGACCCTAATGACACTCACTGTCTTGTAAAGAGGATTTTAAGCCAGAGTTAAAGGTTCCAAGTGTTCCAATCTATGTAAACACCTTTACCTGTGCTGCTATTGGTAACCAGACTGCAGATAACCGCTGTTTTTTAACCTAACTCTTTCTACTCATGTTGGTCTAAAACTGGAAACAGTTTGTCTTCAAAAAAGACATATTCCATATCATCTACCTTCCTGCAGGGGGAATTAGGGAGGGTCTTAATGTAAAGGCTCAGCGATAGCAGACACTTGGCAGAGCTGCTCCAAGTTCGTCAATCGGCTGACAGTTGGAATGGAGCTTGAGGTAGGGAAAGCCTCAGGGACGCACTTGAGGAGCCGCCAGTTTCTTGCATCTCTGTTTGTTGTTGTCTGAAGTGTGTGTGCGTGTGTGTGTGCGTGCGTGCGTGCGTGCGTGAGCGCGTGCGTGCATGTGTTTGTGTTTCAGCGTGCATGTGTGCGTTTTTCTGTCTTCAATACAATGGAAGGGATCCAGGTGAAGCAAGCAGATCGCTCTGGGCTGACAGTACTGAGATCTCCACCCTATAATTTCATGACAGCGTCCCACGGAATGCACATCTGCTGACAAACAGCTTTCCCCTGCTCGGGGTTCATGTTGCCTCTTGGCTACCATGCCTCTACTATCATCAGTGTACGTTTTGCGTTTACATTGCAGTTCTATGATTGATTGTCAGGACCAAGGTTTCTAACCATCTGAGACACAAAGAAATGAAAAAATGATTTTATTTTCCAGTCTGATTCCTCATGTTGGGCTGATAAAGTGATAATAGATGTGTGAGATATATATTCCTGTGTGACAGGCTTAACGTGTCGGGTCCTTGACTTCACTGCCGTGAGGTTAGTCTTCTGCAGCAACACTTCTACACCTGCATGCAGGACGACTCGGTTTTCCTGTCTCTCAAGGGCTCCCTCTACGTTGTAGATATCTGTACCATACACACTCTATCAATGTCTCTTTCCAACTGACCTCTCTTATCTTAAGCTTTTTTTTTTTAACGTTTCGTCATTTTGTTCTGTCGACGAGCATCATGGCGTGAAATACAAACATCCCCCTGGGGATAGTATCACAAAATGCCATAGACAAATAACGCCGTCAACTGAGACCGCACATCTCCAGTACACCCTCGAGGGAAAGGACATGAAGGTGAACACATGAGGTACTTCAACAATTTTGTCCTAACGTATTCTTATTCAGAAAACCTTGACAGAAGCAGCACTTGCTCCCCTAATTGTTCTCCTGGTTGTAATTTTGTCTTTCACTCCTCTCCATCCATCCGCACTCTCCCCCCATCTGACCATCGCTGGCTGCATTTTAGTCCTCACTTAACCTCTTGTCGTTGTTTACTTCCTGAAAGTACACTCAGTAGCACACACATGTACACACAAACACACCCACTTGCATACGCAATCCGACGTCCCGTCCATACACACATAAACACACACACACACACACACACACACACACACACACACACACACACACACGCAGGAAGACACACACACAAGCGCATACATTCTCTGAACGAACCGGCACACATACACAAGCGCATACATTCTCTGAACGAACCGGCACACATACGCAAACCTGCTCACAAATACAGGCACGTACACGCACACACACGCAGACACACACAGGTACGTTCATCAGACTCCAGGTGAAGGGATGTTAGGCTCTCAGTCCTGGGATGCTCCAGGCGAGGAGGCAGAGGGGAGATTCCTCAGGAACCTCAGCTGGTCTTTGTTCACTGTTCAGCCCATCGCTGAGGGGTTTACGTCCTGGGAAATAGTCCCTGTTCCTAGCCTGGGGGAGCTGCTATGCCAGGTGTGTGCATGCCGTTCCTGAATGTCCTCTGAACGAGAACTTCAGCGTTAATGTGGACGGAGGAAGCCAGGTTCAGCACAAGACAAAGACAGGGTAAGGGTCAGCTGGGGTATGTGAGTAAAATATGTAGTAAATGTTAGTTTGTGAAACATCGATTTTTACCAGTACATATTTATTTTCCTCAGAGGCTTAGAGCTGAAGAAAAGATGCTTCAGTGTAGCACTGAATTTGTTTGGTTTATTTTCGGATTAATTGAAGCGTTGTCATATTCCTCTTCCTATCCAAAGGATGGAATACTAGACAATTCAACTTCTAACAAAACATTTGGTTAATGGTCATTTGGATTTATGAGGCTATGACTCAATAGCCCATGAGGCCGAAGGCCGAATGGGTATTGAGTCCATTCGGGCTCGAGGGATAATTGTTTTAGTAAAATTCAACTCTAGTAGGGCAGTAAAAACATGAAAACATATCCAGAAAATAATCTAATATCGCTTTTGTTTTGTACAAGTCAGAAACTTCATCAAAACGCGAAGCAGCCACCATTGTTTTTGTTTACAAAGCTGGCGTTTTTCGCTACTAGTAGGCTATAACTTATAGCCTATAACTTATAGCTTATAGCCTTATAGGCTATAACTTATAGCCTACTAGTAGCTCAGCCAATCAAAACGCAGCATTAGTGATAGCCCACTAGTTGAATTTTACTAATGTTATTTATGCTTCATTTTCATACTGATTTGCTTTTCGCAAAATTTTAAGCAGCCTTTAGGTAGCAATAAAGATAACACTTTATTTTGTTATTTTTGCTTAGTTTTCATGTATACATTGCTTTTCGGTACATTTGCTGCAACTTTTGGGTAGCAATGCAGATTCGGCTAAGTTATATAATACAAAATTAAGGAGCAGAGAGTATCCACAACTTAAGTTGTAACTGCTAAGCGGGGTTGATGGCTTGTGAGGTTCTCTCACAGTGCGTTTCCCAGGACATGCAAGCCTGACTGCAGCCCAAACCAACACATCCACTACCAAAGTGCAGGGCGCGATATTGTCTTTGTCCTGCTGTCATTTGGCTTTATGTTTTTTATTCATATTTCAGAAAATAAGAGATGAACGTACGCCAAGCCACCACGTTGTGTCAGTTGGCGAATCCAAGTTCTTGTGCCCAACTGACCAAATTCAGTCAAAATAAAGTTATTGAGGATCAGCTCGCCCCGTGTGGGAACGTCCCCAGGGACAACAGTAACTTCAAGAACCCAGTTGTTCATTTCGAGTCCCACTTTCCCCCGGATTCCTCAAAAGTTCAACGACGTGTGGGCGTGGCCTTGGCCTTCCCGTGCCCCGCCCACTTCACTGGAAGCCCCTCCCTCATTGAGGAGGCGTGTCAGCAGTGTGACCAGGTGCTGATGGATGTTCCCGCTCCGCTGATCCCCTTTCCCCTCCTCCCCGGTGCCGTCCTCCTCTTCCTCCTCCTCCTCTTCCTCCTCCTCCTCCTCCATCTCCTCCGCCCCCAGCATCTCGGTGCAGTCCTGCACAGCCCTCTGCAGCTCCACCTGAGGGACCAGACAACGTTAGCGGCCCTGACTCTCAGGGAACCCCTGCCACCGTTTATGGTTGTTTTAATATTGGTTAGAACTTATGAACAATTAGTACAATTATTCCACATTAATGCAATGAATTGGGTCTGAATACCACCTTAATAAAATGAAGTCACTCTGAACGCTCAATAATAGTAAGGTAAAATCATCAAAAGCTATCATCTCAACATAAAAGGGGTCCTTGCTTTAAAAAAAATCTATAGAGGATTGGCCCATCTATTCTTCAGCAAAAATGATTGGAGGAACACTGGTTTAGAGGGAGCATTTCACACGTTTTCCTATTCTACACTGGCTGACAATAGCAAAAGAAAACCATGTGAGCTTTCCCCTCCAGTGTGAACTGAAGTATCCTTCATCTGCTTCGACTACAAACGGCTTCCCCCACATTATTCCCGCAAATCAAAGCATTGTTCTTCCACGCAGAGGGCGGTCCGCCTCCATCACCACGACACGTTACCCTGTTTGGTCCTCTTGATGAATTGCGACATTACATATTTTTCCTTTTAGCCAGAACAAAACCGCCATCTCCCTGCCTCCCCCTCCCTCCCTCCCTCTCCCTCCCCCCGCCTATCACAAAATAACTCTCAGATGGGGGATGAAAGAGGCAGCAGAAGGGCTCTATAGGGGTGAGGGACGCGTGGTCTTCTTCATTCACAGAGGTCCATAATTGATCACAGAGTGGGAGCCCACCTGCAGAGGCAGCCCGGCTTTGACACCGAGGAGGGTCGGGGAAAACCACGTGCGGAAGATCTTCTCACAGATCACCTGGAGGGAGGGGGAGAGAGAGAGAGAGAGAGAGAGAGAGAGAGAGAGAGAGGGAGGGAGGAGAGAGAGAGAGAGAAGAGAGAGAGAGAGAGAGAGAGAGAGGAGGGAGGGAGGAGAGAGAGAGAGAAGAAGGGAGAGAGAGAGAGAGAGAGGAGAGAGAGACGAGAGAGAAGGGAGGAGGAGGAGGAGGGAGAGGGAGGGAGGGCGAGGAGGGAGGGAGGAGAGGGGGGGAGGGAGGGGGAGGAGCGAGGCGGCGGGAGAGAGGGGAGGGAGAGAGGGGGGGGGAGGAGGGAGGGAGGGAGGGAGGGAGAGGAGGGAGGCGAGAGAGAGAGGGGAGGGAGGGAGGAGGAGGGAGGAGGGAGGGAGGGAGGAGGGGAGAGAGAGAGGAGAGAGAGAGAGAGAGAGAGAGAGAGAGAGAGAGGGAGGGAGGGAGAGAGAGAGAGAGAGAGAGAGAGAGAGAGAGAGAGAGAGAGAGAGAGAGAGAGAGATAAATGAGGGTTAGAGATATATTACGTGAGAAGGGACGAGGTCTTTTGAGGATGAATGAAGGAGAGGAGATAGAGCCTCGTATGGACGGAGGCAGAGGGGAGGAGATGAAAGGAGCATTGGCAGAGATTAGATCAATCACATGGTACATTTTTAAAAATGGCAGCCATGACCTTCCAATTATAAAGCGGGCGGTTGTGTGATCCTAAAGGGTTGGAGACAAGGATCTCCTGACGTCCTGATCAGTGCGCCGCATCGCGCCGCTGACGGGAAACACACATGGGGGCCCGGGCAATGACGCAGAGAAACGTGTGTGTGTGTGTGTGTGTGTGTGTGTGTGTGTGTGTGTGTGTGTGTGTGTGTGTGTGTGTGTGTGTGTGTGTGTGTGTGTGTGTGTGTGTGTGTGTGTGTGTGTGTGTGTGCACGTGCACACACGCACACACATACAAACACACACACAAAGCCTCCATCCTCTGTGGACGTCAGGATGCCGGTTGGAGAGCCAGGGGTCAGCAAGGGTCGCGATAAGATGATCAGAAGAGACCCTGTGGGTCTTCAAACGGGCCGATGGCGGAGCTGAGTTGTCATAGCAACATGTCAGCGGCCCTTTCCACCTCTTACTCTTCCCTCATATGTCCATCCCTTTCCTTAACCCTAAATATGTTGGTTCATTTTGATGGATTTGTGGCTCCTCCTTCTCAATCCCATAATACTGGCAAAGAGGTTGTCCGGACAACCCTCCAGAGGGTCATGAGTTGAAAGAGCTGTGCTCTCACACCGTCATTTAGAAGCACTTTGTTCACGTCCTCTGGGTTTTAGCCTTTGGTTTGGGTCTCCACCTCCTCATCCTCCTCATCCTCCTCCTCCTCCTCCTCCTGTCGGACATGCCAAACCATGTGACATCGGATAGGACCCAGCCGGCATGCCCCGGGACCGGAGAATTGATCTGTAGACGTTGTCATGGCCATGATGGGAGAGAGGATGGGTGGACAGAGACCCAGATACATGTCCTGTGCCCGGGCCTTTGAGGACTGGGGAGGGTTACGCCTTCTCTGAAGAAGAAAAAGGTCTGTCTGTATCGGAGGCACAGGCGGGAGATAAGGAGGATGACAGGCCCACATTGGCTGTGATGATAAGTCCGAGCGGTGCCTGGGGGCTCTGGTTACCATTGTATCGCTCTCACGGGCCCGTCGGACATGAGGCCTCCAGTGGTCAGGCGATGGGAACTCAAGGCTGAGATGTTGGGTCACGCGCGCCTCGTGGAGTTGGTTCTCTCTCTGATGGCTTTGTGCAGTGAAAGAATACATTTATTTTTGTGACTTAATTTTGCGTTTGAATTAATAGCAGATTAATTATGAGGACATTCCCACATGGAGCGAGCTGATCCTCAATAATTTTATTATTTTGTAATAATAATATTTATTATCCTGTAGGATTTGTGCAATACATAAAATAAAAAAAGGATTTGTTTCTGGAAAAAGTCCCTGTTTATTCCAGTATTGACATTTATTAATGCTTGACAAAAAAAGGCTTTTTAATTATACATACCCTTTAGCAAATTATAAAACAACCTTACCGTTGAGCTTAAATAATTATATATTCCAAACATAATCTATTATTCTAAAAGGCGAAATAAAGAAAAAAAGTTGGAGGTTAATTACAAAGTCAATCAATCAATTCCTATTAAATGTAAGATTTAGCAAAATAACACACATTCATCTATTTATAACTGCATTTTGAGAGATGAATAAAATGGCACTGACCACAAAATTGGATAGACAAAAAAGGGGGATTTAATTCAGAATTATAGGCGGCTGGCACACAGTATTGCTGTTGGGCTCCACTGCCCGTTGCTTTGGTAACTCGTTGACATTCCATCACTGCCGTCGGCCTCAACCGTATAATTAAATGTTGGGGATGATGGATACGCCAGAATTCTCCTGGTCGCCAGGTACATAGACAACCATGGAGTTAATCAACTACCTATTCTGAAAGGTTTGAATGTATCTGGGTGTTTTAGTGTTTGTGTCCGTGTGTGTGTTTGTCACTTGGAAGTCCACATGCGTGTGTGCCACGATAAAATTGATTCAGCGAGGACTCTGGACTATTCCGGGTTGATTTCCATTTTAATTCCTTTTGAGACTCTGTGGCGCTATAATACAAGACTCACACCGAATGAGTTTGCAAGAAAACAAGTAAACATTGATTGATAGGCCGGAATAAGAAATACCACAATGCAGCCAATACAGCAAGACTTTTGGAAGGAAATTGATCTCCGTTAGTTAATTCAAATGGGAAGAAAGTCTATATCATAGTAATAAACAAAGTGGAAGAAAGGGGAAAACAAGAGTGGACAATTTGTTCTTTGAAAGTCGCCAGGTAACAGGGAAGTAACTCACAGGTTGTATGTCATGAAGTTCTGCGACTGTCTGTCTCACGGCTACCTGAGCATTTTGAAGATATTCAGTAGGCTAAGTCAATCTCTATGAAGAAAATAATTATGATCATAATATTTTGTCATTACAATAACTTTTTATAATGAATAATTATAATATATTTGTTCTAATTTGAGGAAAAACCTTTGAGTTTATGTGCTTAAATATATATATATATATATATATATATATATATATATATATATATATATATATATATATATATATATTACTACTACTATGTAACACATTTAGAAATAGACATTATGTGTCAAAAAAAACTAAGGGTTGAACATTTCACTCTGGAGACATATTCTATTTAAAAAGTATTTTTTCTAAAATGTCAAACAATTAAGCTTGGCATCAACACATAGATTTTGTGTATTTGATGGTATAAATATACATTTTTTCCCACTTAATGTCATATGAATTAAAAATTGCTTCAAGATTTATTTTTTCATAATTGATCCACTAAATGTTTAATTCCCCCCAAAAATGCAACTTTTAATTTAATTTAAACTATGATTAAATTCCGGAGTGGCGCCATGCGAGCCCGTTGCCTCCCCGCGGGCAGGGCCTGCGTCTCTCACCTGCAGGTTGCTGTTGCTGCGTCGGGGGCTGCAGCGGTGCTTGTGTTTGTTGCAGCGCGACACACAGTCGAAGAAGTTGCAGTCGTCGTCGCTGGTGCAGTTCTGGTCCAAGATGTCTCGCATCTTGGGCTCGAAGAAGGCCATGTCCACGTCGATGGCAACCACCTGCCCCGTTAGAAAACACAGAGAGAGGAAGACACAGGGGACGAGAGAGGAGAGATCGGATGAGAGGGGAGACGAGGGAGAGGGGAAAGAGGAGGGGAGAGGGGAGAAGGCGGGAAGGGAGGAGGTGAGAACCCAGGCAGAGGAGAGGGGAGATGACGGAGAAGGCAGAGGGGAGAAGGTGGGAGAGGAGAGGAATGATGATGGAGGGAGAGAAAAGGGAGAACGATGAGAGGAGGAGGAGAGGAGAGGACAGGGAGGAGAGGAAATGAGAATGAGGAGAGAAGAGAGGAACAATGAGCCAGAGGTAGAGAAGAGAGATGAGGAGAGGGAGAATGAAGAGAGAGAGGACGAGGAGGAGAAGACAAACAACGGTGGGAGTAGGGGGAGAAAACAGGAGGGGAGTGGGGGAGAGGAGAAGGAGCAGGGAGGGGGGGAGGCAGGGAGACGATAAGAGGACGGCGGTATATGGACGAGGACACTTGTTGACAGCTGTCCTTGTGTTGGCCCCTGGATGCCCTAGCTGGCCCCCTGTTCCCGGGCTGTACTGAGGGTCCAGTGGGTCTGGGGTCCATGCTGCTATACGATACGTGTGCATTACTAAAGCGTCCTCTTGAACCATTCTTTGGCAGGGAAGCACACTGCTGCTCTCGTGAGATCAAATATGTACGCATGCACCATGATCCATTCTTACTTGAGCAATAAAACATATGCCGTTCAATACACGGAAATATTGGTCGGACTTATCATTCTGAAACCGGTCCGTGACATTTATGTTGACCTCTTTCCCATATTTCTTCTGCATGTCAGTCGCTAACATTGTTGGTGGTCCAGACACCAAAGCCAATTCTGCTGTAGCACCTATAATTCAGCCGTACAATACCATCTGCTGAATTATGGATGGGAAGCGAGCCAGAGTCCAGAAACTTTACGCACGTTTCGTTCCTAGAGAACTGTTCTCCACTGGGCCTGTGAGCAGATACCTGTCCTGGGAGCAGAAGCAAGTCTTCAAAAACAAGGTATTTTATAAACAGCTGCCATGAATTGTGGACTCACACGTTGAGCTGAATTTGAATGTTCGGCTTGTCAAACCAAGACGCCGACTCTAACCCACCTCTCTCTCTCTCTCTCTCTCTCTCTCTCTCTCTCTCTCTCTCTCTCTCTCTCTCTCTCTCTCTCTCTCTCTCTCTCTCTCTCTTCTCTCTTCTCTCTCTCTCTCTCTGTCTCTCTCTCTCTCTCTCTCTCTCTCTCTCTCTCTCCTCTCTCTCTCTCTCTCTCTCTCTCCCTCCCTCTCCCCCTCCCTCCCTCCCTCCCTCCCTCCCCCCCCCCCTCCCTCCCCCCCTCTCTCTCCTCTCTCTCTCCCCTCTCTCTCTCTCTCTCTCTCTCTCTCTCTCTCTCTCTCTCTCTCTCTCTCTCTCTCTCTCTCTCTCTCTCTCTCTCTCTCTCTCTCTCTCTCTCTCTCTCTCTCTCTCTCCCCCTGATAAAACAAACTTGAAGTGGGAGCTTTCCCCCTTAGAATAAAGGAAAGCTAATCAGAGAGGAACTACAGCAAGCATTCCTTTCAAAAGATCACGGATGACACGGGCTACTTTGTGCTGAGCAACGTTACCAAAATAAACGCAAGCCACATGGGTTGTTTTTTTTTCACGGTCAGGTGCTTTTCACGGGTGTCCCGTAGCTGAATGAGTAGCATAGCTGTGGCTGTCATTAATCTAACACCGTGTAGGACTGCAGCAGAGATCAAGGGGAAGACTCAATCCGTCACACAGCCTCATTCTCAAAACACTGTAAAATGCTGGTGGGCAAACTGCTATAAAAATCACATAGAGAACCGTTTCAAATCGCAAAAATGCGAAGAGAAGTCCCTCGTTGGCGCAAGAATCGGACTGCCATGAATAAGCTAGCTAGCGAGAAGAAGCTAGCTAGAAAGCCTTGTTACTGTGCTATCGTTGTAAGGTAATTTATGCAGTACCTGAAAACTTTAACTTTAAAATATTTACAAGGCCAATATTGTCCATATTGGGGCATAAAACTAACCTTGCCTGAACCAGACAAGTGAATCTCCCGAGTTGTTTCAGTATGAATTAGACACTGTGACTTACGCTAGTGAGCCCCATCAATTTATTGACAAAGATATTCCATCGATCTTTTTGAACTTGATCCAATCCAATGGAGGACTGAGTTAACAATCAGACCAGAGAGCTCTTTGAAGCTGGGGAAACCCGTCTATGTGATGAATAAATCCATTTTATGAAAAAATTGTTTCCAAAACCCAATTCCGAACTGCTCTCTGCTGCCGCTGAATGTGTGGTTAGCGATGGTGTGGTCTGAATGTGAATAGCTCTGAAGAACGTCTGGCCTGAATTCCAACAAAATGTTTTGGGGAATAGATACTACAGTGGCGCCAGCAACAGTCTTTAACTCTATTCTGCTTCATTGCTGTGTCCCAACTGGAAAATCGGACCGAAAAGGAGCAGAAGGCAACTACTTGGCACCCATTTATGAGCTAATAAAAATGCAAAGTATTTCAATAGCTGGCCCATAGGTCCATCACAGTGCTTTTCATAGACATCTCGTTTCAATATGACAGTGAACCCAAAATACTCTCTTAATGCTTTATAGATCCCATGTCGTGAAAATTTCACTTTCTGAGGTTTCTAACATTAATATGAGTTCCTCTAGCCTACCTATGCTCCCCCAGTAGCTAGAAATTTCGTTGGTTGTAAAACGAGCAATAGGCATTCTGCTCCTACGAAGCTCAGACACGCCGCTTTAGAATATTCCCCGTGTGTCGTCATAAGGGGAGATGCCACCTCCCCTTTCCCTGCCTTGCCAGCCCAGAGAATTTGGCCCGCCAATGAGCTACGACGTGCGAGCGCCACATGTGTGTGTGCGTGTGTGTGTGTGTGTGTGTGTGTGTGTGTGTGTGTGTGTGTGTGTGTGTGTGTGTGTGTGTGTGTGTGTGTGTGTGTGTGTGTGTGTGTGTGTGTGGTGTGTGTGTGTGTGTGTGTGTGATTACACACACTGTAACGCAAGTGTTGTATACTTCTTTGGATAACCGTTGGCACATAAAACGTCGGTTCTTTGACGTCTCTGGTATTTCCACAACGAGACTGTAGTTGGGGTTATCTCAGCCATCGTTGAGCCCCGCTGCCCGCCGCCGGCTGCGACTCCCTGATGTACATGAACCACGACATGGAGGAGAAAGGGATTGTTGCCCGCGAATGTCTCCTGCTTGAGACCCTCTTCCCGCTGCCCGCTGCCCGAGGGACCACCGCCTCGGCGCTGCTCACTGCAGGAGGCGGTGGTGCCTAAGCGCTGCCCGCTGCCCGGTGCGAGGCGGTGGTCCCTCGGGCAGCGAGGCTCCGGCGGGAGACAATCACGGCAACAATCCCTTTCTCCTCCATGTCACGGTTCAGCCTACTTCCGATTAATGTCGACGTGGAAGAACCAGAGACGTCAGAGAACCCTACGCGGCCGTTTGAGATTCATAATGTCATCTGGAGGCGCACACAGCTTTTGGCCGTCATAATAATGCTATAGATATCTATGTATAATATGATATTATTTAGATATGGAGCTCCAGGACTCCCGCCGGAGCACCCGGTGTGTTCTAGAACATTTACAGAACACGGCTAAAGGCTGTGTACGCCTTGCCACTGCGTACATCCACTGTAAACAGAGCTCATGGTACCGTGGCCACAAGCTGCTCAGGGCCAGACCCCCACCCTCTTCCTTGACCCACCTCTCTCCTCCTCATTTGCCTTGAAGCTACAGACTCCCAAAACAGCGCGTTTGGGGAAAGCTCAATGTACGACTGGCTCGTAGTGAATGTCCTTCTGCACCACGGCAGAATTTTCAGGAACGTCTTCAAATACTATGTTAGAGGACCACTAATATCTATATTAAAGCATCAATAAAGTAGCATGCCATGGGACATTTAATGTGTTGGTATGTCTTCTATGACCTTGACCTTGAACAAACAGGTCCCGTGCTAAAATCCTGTGTTACTGCCATCTCAAAAAAACAGTTTGCGAATTTTCTACTCTGCTCCAAACTCAGGGCTGTTCTTTTCGTGACAAAGTGCCTTTTTGGAGGCACAGATGCCGAGAGGGTGTGCTTATGCCAGGGTGTGTGTGGATGTGTGGATGTCTGCGTTTGACAGAGTTAAGCTTCCCGGTCACGTAGAGCATAGCGCCACGGCGTGGAGCGCAAATCTATACAAATACAACCTCGCTCACTACCGCTTCCTCTCAATGAAGCAGATACTAGCCCAAGAACATGCATCACAAAGTTACCGTTGTTAGTAACCATGGGGATAACACATCGCATCGCCAAGAACTCACAGCCGAAAACCAATTTACAAAATCTCTTCGTGTTTCAACTGAAGCTGAAAAAGGGGGTTCACACTTTGAAGACATCTTTAAGGGCCGCACGCTGACGGCTCTACTGACCGTCAAGTCCTTCCGGATGGCAAAGTTCTCGGGCTTGATGTCGCAGAGGTGAAGCCGGTGTGTGAAGTCGTTGTCAAAGTGCCAGATCATGTCCAGGAAGCTGAGGGCGATGCGGTGGACCTTGTCCCTGCTGGTCATGGGGCCGGTGGGCCCCGGGGGCCCCGGGGCCGACGCCTGGTCCAGGGAGAAGAGGTTCTGGTCCCAGGCGTGTCCGGCCGACAGGAACTCCACGGCGTAGAAGTGGCCGCAGGAGCCCAGGACTCTGGCCACGTGGCTGCTGAGGTCCTGGAGCACTCTGGGAACCGTAGGAGGAAGAGAAGAACATAGAACCGCGTTACACATACTGACGGAGCTCCATTACACTCTCGCACTCTGTTCCCTGTCTGTCTGTCTGTCTGTCTGTCTGTCTGTCTGTCTCTCTCCGTCTGACTCTGTCTGTCTGTCTGTCTGTCTGTCTGTCTGTCTGTCTGTCTCTCCGTCTGACTCTGTCTGTCTGTCTGTCTGTCTGTCTGTCTGTCTGTCTGTCTGTCTGTCTGTCTGTCTGTCTGTCTGTGTCTGTCTCGTCTCTCTCTGTCTGTCTTGTCTGTCTGTCTGTCTGTCTGTCTGTCTGTCTGTCTGTCTGTCTCTCTCTCTCTCTCTCTCTCTCTCTCTCTCTCTCTCTCTCTCCTCTCTCTCTCTCTCTCTCTCTCTCTCTCTCTCTCTCTCTCTCTCTCTCTCTCTCTCTCTCTCTCTCTCTCTCTCTCTCTCTCTCTCTCTCTCTCTCTCTCTCTCTCTTCCCACTCCCCCACCCCCCCCCCCCGGCCCCTTCGTCTGCCTCACCTGAGGAAGGTGTATTCCTCCTGCTGCAGCAGGGCCCAGAGGGAGGCCAGCTCCGCCCTGGAGTACGGCTTGTCCCGGCTCCTCAGCCTGTGGCCCCACAGCCTGGCCAGGGAGCTGTTCCTCTCCCCGCCACCGGGGGCGCCCTCCACCTCCCCCTCCTCGTCCGCCACCAGGCCCAGCGAGTTACGCACCTATGAGCAGAGGAGGCATCACAAGTGGTTAACCTTCAATTCTGGTCTATAGTAAATAAAAGAAATGTGCGCCCTTGTAATTGTTTTATTTAAGATTTAGAAAAGCCCTTTTTATTCGAATTTCTATGGGTTTATATTCTTTATTTATTGGCAAAATGATCCAAGCCCCTGGTTATTTCTGTATGTGTGTGTGTGTGTGTGTGTGTGTGTGTGTGTGTGTGTGTGTGTGTGTGTGTGTGTGTGTGTGTGTGTGTGTGTGTGTGTGTGTTGTGTGTAACTCACTTCTAAAGTGGCGTAAAACACCACGTCCAGAGGAGAGAGATCGTCTGTTGTCTCCTGTAGTGGAACGCAGTGAGACAAGACATTAGTACAAAGAAGGTTTGCAACTCCTTTCCCCATTTTTAGGTCTCACACCAACCCAACACACAAATAATAATGAAAATAACCAAAATAACCCAACAGTAAAACAAAAAACCCAACCCTTAAACCAAACGTAACCTTCATACCTTACACTAAAACAAATATCTAACTAAATCCTAAAACCACACCCTTAAATCCAACCTTACCCTAAAACAAAACCATGACTCAACACCAAAACATCATCCTTCAACTAAAGCCCTAGCTTCATCCTAAAAGCAAGAAGAAAATTGAGAAAAAGGCAGAATAAAGTCTCATACACTTGTGTAATACACTTTATTGTGCAGCAACCACAGCACATACTCAAAGTTAATGAACTGGCACAAACAGTATAAAATAGCCCCCCACACACACACTGACGTTGACTTCAGATCAGCATTCAGGGCACACACGTGTTCCCTGCCCCCGGCGCCTCACCTGGTAGTCGAGGATGGCCAGGGGCTCGTAGGAGGAGAAGTTCTCCAGCTTGGACTTGAGGATGACGGGCAGCTCCTTCCAGCGCGCCTCCATCACCTTCTTGCCGTTGTCGTAGTACAGGCAGCCCTTGTACTGCACCAGCTCACGCACACACAGGTCTGCACACATGTCTCCTGTCACCACACCATCAGCGTAGTCCACACACTGGGGAGGGAAGGGGGGGGGGGGGGGGGGATAGGTGGATGGAGAGGGAGGAGGAGAGGGAGGGATGGAGGGGGTTGAGGAGAGAGAAGGTGGATGGAGAGCGAGGGGGAGAGAGAGGGGATAGGAGATACAGATGGAAGAGAGAGGGAAATGGAGGAGAGAGAGGGAGAGATAGATTGGGGGAGGGGGGGGGGGGGGTGGAGGGAAGGGTGTAAAGAGCCAAAGAGAGATAAATGGATGGGGAGGGAGGGGAGGCAGGAGATTGGAGGGGTTGGGGAAAGTAGGGTGTAAGATAGAGAGGGGTGGGAGAGGGAGATGGGGAAAGCATGAACGAATGGGAGAGAAATGGAGTCCGGAGAGAAATCTGGTTTATGGTCTTTCACTTGGATCATTGTAAATCACTTAAAAAACCCCACGTCTGTAATTGTTATCAATTCAAAAGATACTGCGGGCAGAAGTGGAGTGAAGAGAGATAAAGGAAAGAGGGAGAGAGGGGGAGATAAAGAGAGAGAGAGGGAGAGAGAGACAGAGAGAGAGAGAGAGAGAGAGAGAGAGAGAGAGAGAGAGAGAGAGAGAGAGAGAGAGAGAGAGAGAGAGAGAGAGAGAGAGAGAGAGAGAGAGAGAGAGAGAGAGAGAGAGAGAGAGAGAGAGAGAGAGAGAGAGAGAGAGAGAGAGAGAGATAGACATATGGTTGTGCAGGGGGAGTGTCTGAAGCGGGTCAAGGTAGGAGGGGTAGGAGCCCACCGTCCTTTTGTCACGCGGCTCCGGGATCACTCCACGGTGAACGTGCCGGAGCAGACAAGCGACCGTCCGCTAATTACCCACTCAGCACCCGAGGAGCGACATCTGCCATGGGACGGAACGGTGGGTCCTCTTTTT
>OLKM01000337.1:273987-283987 GCA_900291075.1 Melanogrammus aeglefinus
GAGAGAGAGAGAGAGGAGAGGAGAGAAGAGAGAGAAGAGAGAGAGAGAGAGAGAGAGAGAGAGACACGGCGAGAGAGAGATAGCAAGAGAAAGAGAGAGTGAAAGAGAAAAACAGCAGAGTGAGAGCAAGAGACAACAAGAGGGAGAGAGAGAGCGTAAGAGACAGTGAGAGACAGCGAGAGAGAGAAAGCGAGAGAGAAAGCGAGACAGAGAGCGAAAGAGAGCACGAGAGACAACGAGAGAGCGGGAGACAGCGAGAGAGAGAGAGAGAGAGAGAGAGACATCGAGACAGCGAGAGACAGCGAGAGAGAGAACGAGAGACAACGAGAGGGAGAGAGAGAAAGAGAGAGAGCAAAAGAGAGAGTGAGAGACAGCAAGAGGAAGAGAAAGAGATCGAAAGAGATAGCGAAAGACTGCGAGAGAGAGAGACAGAGCGAGAGAGAGAGAGAAAGAGAGAGAGCAAATGAGAGCGAGCAAAAGACAGAGTGAGAGACAGCGAGAGAGAGAGAGAGAGGGACAGCGAGAGCTAGAGAGACAGCGAGAGAGAGAGAGAGGGACAGCGAGAGCTAGAGAGACAGCGAGAAAGAGAGCGAAAGAGAGAACGAGAGCTAGTGAAAGTGAGAGAGAGACAGTGAGAGAGAGAGAGAGAGACAGTGAGAGAGAGAGAGCGAGAGCAAAAGAGAGAGAATGAGCTCCGTACTGCTCCCGCTCTTTCTGTGTGGCTGGTGGTACATGAGAGTGAGGTAAAAGAGAGAGAATGAGCTCCGTACTGCTCCCGCTCTTTCTGTGTGGCTGGTGGTACATGAGAGTGAGGTCACGGGCGCAGAGCCCTTTCATCTGCATCACGACAGATAAGGACCAACGTGTTTTTGTTCTCAGTGTTGACGTCCTGCCAGCCCGTCCTGACAGTTCATGAACTCACAGGCGTCTCCATTGTTGTTGTTGTTGTTGTTATCTTCTCATTGCGTCACAGCTGATTGTCCAGATAATCAAATTTAAATTGACTTTATCAACCAGGCTGAATGAGGAACAAAGAATATCGATACGCGCGTGTGCATGTGTGCGTGTGCAAGTGCGTGCGTGTCTGCCTGTGTGTGCTGTGTGCCTGGTCTAAGGATTCTCACCTTACATTTCAGATACAAGTTAATCAAGGGAGTGTGTGTGCTTGAGGGAGGGAGAGAGAGAGAGAGAGAGAGAGAGAGAGAGAGAGAGAGAGAGAGAGAGAGAGAGAGAGAGAGAGAGAGAGAGAGAGAGAGAGAGAGAGAGAGAGAGAGAGAGAGAGAGAGAGAGACACCGTGTGAGAGACTATTGATCAAAGAGAAAATGGGGAAAAATAGTCAATAGCTTCAGCACTGACAGAGCAAGAGAAAGAGAGAGAGAGAGAGAGAGAGAGAGAGAGAGAGAGAGAGAGAGAGAGAGAGAGAGAGAGAGAGAGAGAGAGAGAGAGAGAGAGAGAGAGAGAGAGAGAGAGAGCAGAGAGAGCAAGAGAGAGAGAGAAGAGAGAGAGAGAGAGAGAGAGAGAGAGAGAGAGAGAGAGAGAGAGAGAGAGAGAGAGAGAGAGAGAGAGAGAGAGAGAGAGAGAGAGAGAAATAGAGAGAAATAGAGAGGGAGAGAGGGAGAGACAGACACAGAACCCAAATGCATCACGCTCACCTCCCAGTGAAACAGAGTGGTCTGCAGAACATTAAGAGACATTGATTTGTGTGCGTGTGTGTGTGTGTGTGTGTGTGTGTGTGTGTGTGTGTGTGTGTGTGTGTGTGTGTGTGTGTGTGTGTGTGTGTGTGTGTGTGTGTGTGTGTGTGTCTGTGTGTCTGTGTGTCTGTGTGTTTGGGTTTTATACGAGTGCCTTTGTGATTTTCTGCGTGCGGCCCGTCTCCGTCCGTGCGTCTGTCCACCCGGCCGCCCGGATTGTTTACTGTAACGACGTGCGCACTGTGAAGACACCGTGTTCAGCGCTGGCCGGCCGGCGGAGCACGGTCAATCAAAGTCACTTTGGGCTCCAGCGGGCACCGTGATAAACAGAGCTGAGGGGCCCCGGGATGGGCCAGGAAACTGTCCACCGCGCCACACACCATGCCAGCCTCTCATAAAAAAAGGTATTTCTAATAAGAGGGCCATATTTTAGGGAGAGAAGTAAGTGAGAGGCGTCTGGCATTTCCTTCCTCTATCGTCTCTCAAAACGCATCCGCGTTGGGTTAATTCTCCTATTGGTGCCCTTGAGCAAGGCACCAGCAGTAGACCCGGAGTTGGTTTCCAGGTGCTTCACTGTGGCTGCCTACTGCTCCTAGTGCTGCTAGTCACGGCTAATGCCCCTAGTGATGCTAGTCATGGCTAATGCTCCTAGTGCTGCTAGTCATGGCTAATGCTCCTAGTGCTGCTAGTCATGGCTAATGCTCCTAGTGCTGCTAGTCATGGCTAATGCTCCTAGTGCTGCTAGTCATGGCTAATGCTCCTAGTGCTGCTAGTCATGGCTAATGCTCCTAGTGCTGCTAGTCATGGCTAATGCTCCTAGTGCTGCTAGTCACGGCTAATGCTCCTAGTGCTGCTAGTCACGGCTAATGCTCCTAGTGCTGCTAGTCATGGCTAATGCTCCTAGTGCTGCTAGCCATGGCTACTGCTCATAGCGCTGCTAGTCATGGTTCAATGTAGATGACACATTCTGAGGTATAGTACTTGTCCGTATGCAATGATAGATAAAGAATAGGAATATGAATCTTACTGTGGTTGTTTTAAAGGAACACACTTTCAAACACTCATCTGGTGGAGTGTGTGAAAGTGTGTTGCAGCAACGCAGGGATGGAGATTTGTGTAAAGCATGAGTTACTTTAGTTATGCATTTCTGGTCCGGTCTGCCAAAAAATGACTCAATCTGATTGGAAGCCAATCAAGTACGAAGTGCGTGAACCAGTTCAGACTGTAATCGAACAAACTGGTACACACTGCCCATCGCTCAGAAACATCCTGTAACATTTGTTAAATAGAGATGCAACTTAACCTAATTTCAGAGGAATGAAGGGACACAAATCAGAGATTTGAGCTTTGATAACTGTAATGAAAGACAGCGTGGATGCCGAAGTTTGTATAACAAAAAAAGATCTGTTTAACAAAGCTCAAAGTGAACACAACACTAACGCTCAGACACAGACATATCACACACATATGGTTTGAGCATTGGCGGGGTTTGGGTTAGTGGCCGTGCCCCCCCTGTAATAAAGAAGTAAACCCTTCAATATTATTTTTTATACAACAGGTAGTTCCGACCGGTCCCAACCGAGCAATTTGATTGGACAAGAGACGTTCCATGAGTGCTGATATACAGTATAACAGCACTGCGACTTTTTACAGACGAAATCACTCCGCTGTACGGGCGTTCGTTGTATTGTATTTGTGTATGTGTTGCCTGGCAACAGCCTTGTCTCCCTTCAGGGGCGGAACTATTTGTGTTGGCGGAGCCGAATAAATGGTGACTAAACAAACAAATCATAATCTCTTGTTTCTTATTACTGTTAACTAATAAAATGTGCTCGTGGCACTGTTGTATTAAAGCAATATCACACTCGAGGTCGTGCTGTTGTACTGTGTATCAGCACGGCTGTGGTCATCTACGACCGAATCACAGCCGTGCTGATATACAGTACAACAGCACTCCCTCTCGTGTGATACTGCTTTAATACATATCGGGAGGAGGATTGATCGTCATCTTCTTCCCTTACAATTTATGTTTCGCACGCTTTATCAACCCTCCATGAAATATAGGACGGGCTGCGCCACCGGTGAGCGGTTGCGGTTGGGGTTAGGGGCTAGGGGTCAGGGGTCAGGGGTCAGAGGTTAGGGGCCGTGGGCTAGGGTTGGACTCACCAGCCGCTGCAGGATCTTCCTGCTCTTGTCGTCGGTGCAGTAGTCGGAGAGGATGCTGCGGTGCACCAGCACCAGCCCGTTCAGGAACACCCAGGAGCCGAACCACAGCAGGGCGAAGAGCAGGGTCCCCCGACGGGACCACAGCCTGACGCCCAGCCACCGGAGCAGGCACAGGCCGGCCCAGCGACCCCCTTCCCCAGCGCCACCGCCACCGCCACCGCCACCGCCACCTCCTCCGGGCAGCATGTTGGACGGGTGGCTGGAAGCGGAGCAGAGTCGTCCCCGGAGAGAGAGTCTACGAGGTGGTCTGAACCGGGACGGAGGCCCGCGGGGAACGCCATAGGAACCGCTGGGAACAGGGGAACGCCATGCTGGAGGTCACACACACACACACACGCACACACACACACACACACACACACCTGTCGCAGCTTCTTCAGGTCCGCTCGTCCGCAGGGCCGTCTCCAGAACTAGACGCAAATAGATGGGGTCTGCTGATCCAGGGCTCCGGTTTTCCTTTGGGTCCCACTGTAGGGTTCCACTCCAGCCAAAGCATCTCAGGGGGCGTTGATGAAGCCCACCGGCACCGCCAGCACGGACACACTGGTGTTACTGTGGGACCGCAGGGCAGTGTCACTGAGAGTGTGAGCGAGCTTGTGTGCTTTATTGGCGGCAGTCCATTGCATATGTCACCCACACACACACACACACACACACACACACACACACACACCACACTCACACACACACACACACACACACACACACACACACACACACACACACACACACACACACACACACACACAGCAGCGTGGAAAGATTCAAAGACACCGGCAGATGTGAAGCAGAGTTACTCAAAGGACAGTGGGCAGTTGCAAGTTGCACGAAACACACACATTTGCATCCACACTCACACCCCCTCCGCTGGCCTCCTGTTCCCCCTCAGAGTCCCGGGGGGACGGCTGGCTGGCTGGATCCTGCCTTCTCTGGGATGGTTCGGTTTTGGGGCTACTTTGAACGCCCCGATTAATCCCAGCTATCCTGCTCTGGGAACCGTCGCACTCGGTAATAATACATAATCAGTCTGATCAAAATCTAGAGGAAACAATGACTAACAATAATCACTGGTTCTACCAGAGCTGCAAATGATGGGGGAAGTATATAAAGTATATAAAAAGGAAAACTAATTAAGGTCAAATACGAGGGCACAGAACCCGTACGATCAAATCCATTAAATCGTTATTTTGGAAATAATTGTTGCGACGGATTGCGGCGTTCCAGCACGGGTCAGGGCTTTTAAAAGAGCAGCTCATGAAAAACGCTCCAACAGTAAAGCTAGTTAATTAGCATTCCAGTTGTGTAGCTTCAAGTTTCAGCATCCCCGGGCCTGAAGTACCTCTAAACCCATTAGCACCTTTTCATCACAATCATTATTACTCTATTACACATGCATCCGATGATGGTTTATGTGAAATATTTAGTGTCAATTCTCCAGCACTCAATCAGTGACCTTTGCTCCCGTCTTCCGCTCCAGACTAGACCAGTGCGAATCATCCATTCCTTATGTTCATGCTTTTCCTGGCCAAGCTATAGCCACGATAATATATGGGGGTTGTCAAAACAAAACAAAACAGTTGTTATCTGGCCGTTATTATCTGCCTCTAAAGCTGTCGGCTGGTGAATTCCTGTTAAACAATCTCTGAACCCTAAAAGCTGAACACTATCTCAGACACATGCACACGCAGGAACGCAAACACACACACACACACACACACACACACACACACACACACACACACACACACAGGAACGCAGACACACACACACACACACACACACACGCAGGAACGCAGACACACACACACACACACACACACACACGCAGGAACGCAGACACACACACGCACACACACACACACGCAGGAACGCAGACACACACACGCACACGTTTGAGGGCTCTTTGGTCAGTGACTTGGCCGCGATGGTCGTCTGCGAAGTTGGACGGTTAAGTCACGACTTAATAAGCCTTAAAGGTTCAACTTGAAAGAACTCCTCAGAAGTCACGTCAACGCTCCCTCAGTTCCCCCGTTGTGAGCGTTGGCTCCCCTGTATGATAATAGCTTGCAGCAGCTGCACAGGCTGTCTTGATTCAGTGCCTCGGGGTCAACACCATCGCTCTCTAGATCAGGAGAAGACAATAACAAGAGGGAAACATTGTGTTAATACGAGTTGCGATGGGGTAGCTGTTATTCAGTGGACGGTTGGAGGAGCCCGGTGTCACGTTGGACGCAGTGGGGTCAAACCCAAAGACGCTGTTCGTTGACGCTGTCTAAACGATAAAGGCGGCAAACCGCGGAAGGACAGCTGTGGCGGTCGGAAGCCGCAACTGTGTGCGTTTTCAAAGTGCTGCCGGGTGAGATGCTACAGCTTTCTGTGCAAACACGCTTTTCGTGTACTCTGTGTTGTCAGGGCACACTCAGAGCACACTTGGGTTTGTAACATTTATGAGTGTTACTGCTGGGTCTGGAAGTGAGTAACTGATTCTCTCCGACATTCGGCGCGACATGAATTGCTTCAGGGGCTGTGTTGTGGTTGTGGTTTAGTTATGTGCAGCCACTCACAAGGAGTTTGGAAGCAAGACAATGACTGAATGGTCCAATCGCACCAAGAATGAAACAGTACCTTCAATCAGCACATGAATACTCGCATTTCAATTCTATTGACATACAGGGTGAGAGATTGCAAAGTTATAACACTATTACTTACTCTCCTCTTTGTCCCGTCTGGCTATTCTTCCAAAACACAAGGTGTCCGGTACTGACCGACTGCTCCTTTACCCCAGATGGAATAAAGAATGCTTTGAGTGTTGAGTTTGTTGGATCTCTCCCCCCCGAAAAAAAAAAGAAAAAAAAAAAGGATATTAGTGGACAAGGGAGGCCCGTATCCAAACTCCTCAGACTAACAAACCTCTCCCTGAACTAATCCTTTAAACGGACCGGGCGGTCTCTTGAGGAGTATGTACCCTGGAGTCCCCAGCCCCGGGGGCGGCTCAGCGCAGAGTTTACGGCGCCGGGGGGAATGGAGTTGTCATCTGCTCCTGCTGTGGCTTGATGGTCTGCTGACAGGGAGACGATGAGGCCAGAGAAAGGTTCAACTCTTTGGTCCCTTATCGGATTAAATGGCACAGCTTTGCCATCCTTTACGTCAGGCTACAGTTCTGGAGTCGGTTCTTTCGGTTTTGACTTTTGATGCGTTTCTCAGTTCCGGAGGCTAGCTGGGAGACCAGTCCCTGAGCTTTGTTTCCAGTGAGGAGGAGAAAAAACAAAGACCCTGGAACTGAAGTCCAACAGTTTGTAATCCAGCGTGCGGAAGCAACACACCCACTTCAAAGAAGTTCATTAATATCCACGCGTTGGCTGTTTGTCACCTCGGCAACGGCATCCCAGAATTCAATAAAATCCAGACGCGGCGACGACAGCTCCAGGTGTCGGCCAATCTCTCTGTCTCCTGATGCTGGGACTGAACAATGTGACACGGCAGAGCAAGTCTCTCTCCTCCTCCTCCTCCTCCTCCTTCTCCTCCGCCGCCTCCTCCTCCTCCGGGGCAGAATTAAAGTAATTAAATCCAAGGAGAGAAGGAGCGGTGACCTCCTCTGAGCCGTGCGCGCTGCTCTAACTGGTGCACGACTCCCTCCAGCAAGGAGAACCCTCACTCACTTAAACTCGCACAACACTCTCTCTCTCTCTCTCTCTCTCTCTCTCCCTCTCCCTCTCTCTCTCTCTCTCTCTCCTCTCTCTCTTCCCTCTCCCCTCTCCCTCTCTCTCTCTCTCTCTCTCTCTCTCTCTCTCTCTCTCATGAACCAAGCAAGCCGCTGTCTCTCTCCCACTGGTGCTCTCTCTCTTACACTCTCATTAAAAACAAGGGAGAGTGGATGGGGGCTGTCCACTGGGTGCTGGAGCTGCCTGCCTCTTGTTATGTGTCCACTGGGTGCTGAGCGCTGCCTGCCTCTTGTTATGTGCTCCTGGGTGCTGAGCGCTGCCTGCCTCTTGTTTCAACCTCCTGGTTGTGACTGTTGGAGTCCGAGCGGCTGCTGCTTCTCTGGGCTCCGCTTTCTCTCTCCGTTGTGCTGCTGCTGCCTCCGCTCTGCCACCCTCGCGCGCTCCATGCTGCTTGCCTGCCTGTCGTCTGTCAGCCTGTCTGTGTCTACGTACGGCATCACGTCCGTACACCTGTCTGTCTTTCTGACTCTCAGCCTCAACTCTATCACTTCCTGCCTGCCTGCCTGTTTGTCTGTCTGTCTGTCTCACTTCCTGTCTGTTTTGTCTGCCTCATTGAATGGCTTTCTGTCTCACTGCCTATCTGTCTCGCTGTCTGACTGTTTTCCTGTCTGACTATCTCCTTGCCAGAGGGTCTGCTAGCAGGTCTCCCTGCCTGTCGTTCCAAATGTCCCTCAATCTCTCAGCATGGGACGGCTTGGCTCAAGTCTGGAGAATGAAGGTCCCACAGTGTGTGTGTGTGCATGTGTGCGTGTGCGTGTGCGTGTGTGTGTGTGTTCCAGGCTTGTTGCTCAGCCTAATTTAGCTTCCTTCCTTCATTAAGTATTCAGGCTGTCGTTTCCCTTTCCAAGCGTTTTCTCATGTGTATGTTAGTGTGTGAGCGAGGGAGAGAGAGAGAGAGAGACAGAGAGAGAGAGAGAGAGAAGAGAGAGAGAGAGAGAGAGAGAGAGAGAGAGAGAGAGAGAGAGAGAGAGAGAGAGAGAGAGAGAGAGAGAGAGAGAGAGAGAGAGAGAGAGAGAGGAGTAAAGAGACTTTATAGTTCAGCTGTCTCCCTTCTTGTTTCTTTGACTTAGTACCTTCTCCCCTTTCTGTCTCCCTTGCTGTCTCTCACACTTACTGTTCACGCCTTCAACTCCCCTTTCTCTCATAGATTTGTACGACACTTTCTACAGCATTCCCTCTCCCTTTTTCCCTCCCCCCAATATCTTATTTCCCTCTCAAAAAATCTACCTCTCCCTTCCTCTTCCCCTTCCTTCTCTCTCTCTCTCTCTCTCTCTCTCTCTCTCTCTTCTCTCTCTCTCTCTCTCTCTCTCTCTCTCTCTCTCTCTCTCCTCTCTCTCTCTCTCTCTCTCTCTCTCTCTCTCTCTCTCTCTCTCTCTCTCTCTCTCTCTGAGATCCTCCTCTGTTTGTTGTCTTCCTGGTCCAGATCCTCTGCGGTTTATCTGGCCTCATCGCCGGGCTCCGTCTCGGTTTCTCCGTGCCTCTCCACGGCCTCCGCCCATGGAATTAGAGTGTTAATTAAAGCGGCACTCCTTCAGCAGATGACAACTCTGTGATTACAGTAAAACGCTAAACACCTTTCTTCCTCCCCCCCACCCCTCCCGCCCCATTCTTGATTGCTTCCTCCGTACAATGGAAGGGAAATGATCCACAAGTGAGGTGTGTTCAAGGGGAAGCCGTCTGTGAAACCACGCATTTTGGTGAATGACAAAGCTCTCCCTCAAGTAGTTTCAATGAATGAATGATTTGCTGCTACTGGGATTTTCAAAGTAAAAGCCCCCCTCCCCTCCTCCTCCTGTCAGAATGAATAAGACTTATCAACTGACTTTCTTGATATTATACAATTCTAAAGCAAAAATAAAAGCTCCTGGTCAGAATAAATAACACATCTAATCCAAGTTAGTTGATATTATACTCTGCACGTTTAAGCCTGCATGAACCATATGACTTTCCTTGATTTTCAAAATAAAAGGCCCCTGTGAGAATTAAGGGGTGTAAACTAGACCTTATTAGCATCACACTACAAATTACAAAGCGTGTTGAGGTCTGTAGTCGCGGCGACACTACGATGACATACTGACACCCCGGGGTGTCACCACCACCACCTCCACCACCACCACCTCCACCACCACCAACTCCACCACCACGGTCCAGCTCTATAAGAGCTGCCTCACACATCCACTGAGCTGAGAGACAGGAATGGGAAGGGGGACAGAGATGGACTAGAGCTGATAGATGGGGCGGTGACAGATCTCCACGGAGCCCCCTCGTGGGGAGCGTTAATGAACAGAAAGAAAGGAATGAGAACAACATTGTTGGACATAACTCAATAAATAGATGGGTGGCTCCATGAAGGGGATGGC